>JAKWJD010001762.1:10608211-10908211 GCA_027705065.1 Solanum peruvianum | reverse complement strand
TGTATTGGTTTTAACGTGAATTTTAATCCAATTGCATTATAAACCCATGTCCCTTCCAAAACTCGATTTGACCCTTGTGTGGGCATTGTGATCGTGACTTGTTATTACTTGAATTGTGATTCTATTACGTTCAATTGCTTGTATTTACTATTTTTTAGGTGAATTGATGATGAATCGATGATGAAGGATCCATGTGATCAATGTATGAAGATTTGATCTTTAAATGTATAAAAGTAGAAATTTGATTATGTTAAGATGCTTGTAGCTACTGCCTTAGTTTAATACCATGGTTGGATTTTTTATATAAATCTTTTATGATAAAAGTAAAAAAGGCTTGGTATTAATTGATCTAGGTTCTTCTAGTCTATCAAGTAGTAACTTGTAATATTGACATTAGGTTGGTTGTTATGTAACTCGATTATGGTGAATTGTCTTAGCTACTGCCTATATGTGTAATGTGGTGATATTTATGTATTATTGATCCAATATTAATAGATAATAATGGAATTGGTAAAGATTGATGTAACTCTTTCTAGCCTATAAACATTGATCAAGTAATGTATATGTTGTGATCTATATTCTAGAGTGGATAAAACATGTTTTAGCTATGATGTTCTATCTCTTTAGATATTGACCTGAATGGATATTATTGATACAAGATGATTGATGAATAATATAGGGAAATTACTTGATGATCTATAACTCTCTACTTTCTAGTATATATGTGATGCAATGTATTAGATTATAGTATGATATTGTAGCGACTTGAACATGGTTTCTTTCATGAGTAATGTATATTTATCTACTTCACTATAATTTATTGATGATGAGAAAGGTGTATTGATCAGTGATGATCAAAGGTTGATGAATTGGTAAGAATGACCCTTTCCGTCTACTTTTCTATATTATTGTAGTTGATGAAGCCTTATATGGCATTGTGTGGTACGGTCCAATTATGGTGATGGTGTTTACTTCTTGTCAATCTATAGATATTTTGATTATGGCCTTGAAGTTAAATTGATGAATATATGAGTGTGTGATCATTATACTATGTGAAGATTATCCCTACTTTCCTATTCTAGTTGTGATCTAGGTTGTATGGCTATTGTATAAGCATGTGTATAGCTATGTTAGGGTCAAGTGTAGGTGCAAACATTGATGAGTTAAAATGGTTAATAGTACCTTACCTATGTACCCCTATGTGAATGCATGAATAGCAAAAGTTAGGAGTTCTAAGTGTAATATGAAGTTGGCTTGTCTCCTATGCTATTGTGTGTTGAATGGTCTATGCTTGAAGGGGTAATATGGTCTTAAGAGGGTGGATGCCTCAATGTGTTGTTGATAGACATTATGTGATCATATTAACCATTTCACACACACCCTCACTCTATATAATCCTTACAATGTAGTAAATGTTCATAGTATGTAATGAAAGGTTGTACTCATATTCACTAGTGTCTACTACTATGCATGTTAAGCTTATGTCTATGAAATCATGGTATGTATTTCCTTAACTAGGATGACTTGATAGGTGTACTAGTATGGGGAAAGGTATCGGACCTTGTCTATGCATTGCACATGTGTACCTTGACAGGATAGTACCTAGGTTTGGTTTCTATGTACATGAAAATGAATGTATGGGCATATTACGAATATGAATTATATGACATGATGAAGTATGAATGTTCATAGTGTCTTAGTGTGTTTATATGAAAGTATTGCTCATAGAGTTATACTTATAGACTCATGCATTTATATATGAACATGTGTGACAATTATGTGTTATGGGAAAGGTTTGCTCACATATAAGTACACACACACATGAATGAAGATCTAGTCAATAGAGGGGACTTAAAAGGTGTGATCAAGAGTACTTTAAAACTAGATAGGTTCTTGAGTATGATATAAGCATATGAGGAACAAATATCCTAATCCTATGTTTTATAAAGTAATGTTCATAAAGGCTTTTCAATAAAAGGAACTTAGATTAGCACCAAGTGAACTTGATAATGAGAGGTGTTGACTTCCCTTGGAGGAAAATTCACCATTTCTTCCTTATAGAGTGTTTAATTCCCATAGAGGAATATTCACCTATGGATCCACATGAGGTGGTGTCTTCCCTTTGAGGAAGTTTCACCTATGTTTTCTCATGAGATGAGGCCCCAATTTCCAAATGGCATGTATCATACCTATCTCTTAGTTCCATAAACTATGCTTGCCAAATAGGATATAGAAAGTGAATTCACTTAGTATGCTAGTAGTTATGTTAATGTTCTACCTTGGCTAGGTGAGAACACCTTACATTGGTGTAAGTCTCTACAACACCAAATTCCATGTTTGGCACCCGTGGTCATAGTGTTGGTTAAGGTTATAACTTCCCTAAAGTAAAATGGACAATGGAAGTAAATGACTAAGGACCCTAACTAGGATAACCTAAGAGAAGATACTTAGGATTGTTGGAAGTAAAGACCCACCTAGACAAGACCCACCTAGACGTTGCACAAGTAAATATGTAAGGGAGTCATAGGAAGGTGTTCTAATGCATGTGACTATGTATATGTTCCTTATGCATGACTTGGTAGTATTGGTATACTTCTTATGAAGATGTGCATAGTATGATTCTATATGATGTGGTCTTATTCTTATATGCACTATCTTCGTCTTAATGACTATATGATGAAGGTTGTTGACATGAATAAAGTTGTCTTCACTTGCTTGTCGATGTATGAATGTGATGGTAAGGCTTGTGGTCTCATCATATGTGTACTAAGTATGTGAGAGGTTGTGGGGATTCACATGTTCATAGCACTTGTAGATTTAGATTGGGATTATGAGTAAGGTCTCATAAGGTTCCATGTGAAGTAAAATAAGTATACGTGCATAATGACTAAGAGTTTACTGTAAGGTTTTTATGGTTTTGACTTAAATATGTCTATGTTGTACTATACTTATATGATGGTAGGTGATGGCTTATGTATGATGTATGATTGATCCTTTGTGTTCTTTAGGTGATGTGTTGCACAAAGTATCACTAGAGGGATACATGGGAAGATTAGAAATTAAAACAGAGGAAGTTCACTGTTAAGGTAAATAGCTCACTGTAAAGTGATCCTAATAGTGGCTTAAATTCAAGATGTGATTTTATATGATGTTTGGCCTTTGAATATGTATATATGAAACATGTGACTGATATAAATGCTATTGTATAAAGTTTTTATGAAGATTTACTCAAAAAGACATGAAGTATGATTACAAGGAAAATGTCCCTTTTAAATGCATGGTTGCCATACTTAGTGCATTCTTGTACTAACTCCATTTTTCTCTACTTTTTACACAAAATGTAGGCTATGGATGCTTCAAAGATGTCTCTATAAATGGGAAGCTTGATATGTGATTCCCAAGCTCAAGGGAAGGAATCCTTAAATCCAAGGATGTCCTAATGATTAGTCTACTGTAAAGTATATAAAGTAATACTTATGTATTATGTTGTAAGGGTCGTGTCCCTAGAGTACTTTTATGATGTTCAGTCTAGGATGGAAAAGAGACTTAAGGTATAAATATGTAATATGAATTATATTTTTTATATATATGAAGAAATGTTTCTAACATATGAAGTGCTATGAAAAGTTTTAAATTTTCCGCTAAATTTATTATGACAATGTGATGAATGATAACTATAGGCTTGTATAAGACCTCCGAGAGGTCAAGTACACCATGTTACTTCTAAGGGGTGCTCCCCGGATATGACAAAATTAGACTTTGGAAAAGGGTCCAAATAGTGTAGGGCTATTTTGGGAACTTTGGGGATTATTTTAAGATGCTTTTTTAGTTCACTTTAAACCCCATTTCACCCATAAAATCAAACCCTCAAGTTCAAAATCAAAATCTCTGCAAAACCTTTCCTCCAAAAACCTCCATTTTTATGAAGCTTCAAGCTCCAAGGAAAAAGGTAATTTCTTCAAGTTTCTTCACCAAATTTCGTGGGTTTCTTTATATTGAGGTATGGTAGTTCATCCTTGAACCTTCTTTCATTCAAGGAGTCATTCCAAAGAAATTTCAAAAAGAGTTTTAAACTCCAACTTCTTTTATCTTTGACTCTAAGCATGTGTCTTTGAATGAAAGCATTTTAAGGATTGATATATGTTGTTATTAGTATTAGTTGATGATTTTAATGTCAAAACCTCAATTAAACCATTCTTATGAATATTAAAAACTTTTGGCTTATGAAGTTGGTTTGTTGCTTTTGTCTAGATGATGTTAGAATTGAGTTTCTTATGCTATATTTGGTTTAGCTACTGCCTATATGTAACACCTCGTATACAAAACAGACCAAAAAATTTGCTTCTAAAAAATACAGGTGCAATCGACGGTAACCACGATAAACGTAGCCTGACCCACAACCCATACTGCACAGGCGTCGATTCATTCTGAAACCCCAAAAAACTCAGCTTAGAAAAATTTGACTAAGTGTCGAACTACGGACGGACCTACGTTCCATAGTTTGTGTCCGTCGATCAACACCCCATTTAACCACACTCTTATATGAACCACAATTGACCATCACGGGCCGTCCTTCAATATACGGTCCGTAGGTCTGACTGTAGACGGAAATTAACAGACAGTATGGGGGAAATTAAGTTGGGTCAACTTCAATTGATCATAACTCTTAGCACAAAATGTATTAGGTGTCCCATGAAATCCCAGCAGATAGATATTTGAGTTAGCTTTCCATATCCACTAACCTTGCTAAAATCATACCTCCGAGTACAAAGTTATGCTAGTTTTAGTAAAGGTCTATCGAATAGACCAACCTACGGACCCAAATGACGGACCGTTAGTCCAGGTTGTCGTTTGGTCCGAATGCAATTAAATCAGGGGTCTTTTGGTCTTTTATCACTTTGTTTAAACCCTAAGATACATCATTTTGACCCTAAATAATCAGATTTTAGTCAGTTTAAGCCTAGAAACATAACCAAAAGTTACCTAAGTTAAATCATTAATCAAAAACTTAGAAAATTAGAAGCAAGAAAGGAGAAAAAGGTCAACAACCCTAGTTCAAGAACGCAACAAGGTTCCAACAGTAGCGCGAAAATCTAAAATATTTCTCCGTGAATTTCATCACCAGGTATGTGGGATTTCACTAGTGGGTTCCTTTCACCCATTAGATCCCTAGTTTTCAGTCAATTCTTGATTCCCTTATCATGATTAAACCTAGGGTTTCTAGAATTACAAGAAATCATCATAAATTAGTTAAATATATGTTCCAATGAAGTTATTATTTAGTTTATCACATGGATTTTAGAACCCTACTTATGTATTTCTTTAGTTCTTGAATTGCGCATGCTAGGTCAGATATTTCAGTTATTTTAGATATACATGCCTCAGTTATTCATGCATCATTATTATTAATTGTCACATTCTCAATTTCCATGTTCGTCTTTTTGCAATCTAGTATTTACAGAAATTCAGTCATAATCAGTTAACTACATAAATTATTGAGAGTAACATAATACCGAGTTGGACTAGGGTTCAGCGTACTCAATTAGTCCCAGAACTACTAGCCAAGTAGGTTGTATGTCCCCTTTGTTGGCCATCAGTTTAGTGATCATGCCAACATGCCTTTATACCTCTGACAGGGTATATTGGGTAATTTTGATGGGGCATATAAATCCGGACTCCATATTTAGCTCATGTGGTTTTATTATCGGTTATTAGTAGCTTCCATAGTTCAGTCAGTGTCTATTGCATTGACCATTTATTAGTATATTCAAAATTCAATTTCATCATGTTATTAATTGGTCATTGCATCCAGTTAGCTCAGAATTCAGTATATCATGTTCAGGTTATTATACTTGCTTTTGTGCTTGTTCAATTATGTTTTATTTTAACTTTACTCTATCCTACATTCTCAGTACCTTCAAGTACTGACGCATACATGATCTATATCTTCTCTTGAAGTAGGTTCATGTTCTCAGCATCCAAATCACACATAGATCGATTCTCGATCTCTAGTTCAGCAGATTCAGTGGTGAGTCCTCATTTTCTGATGAAAATAGTCATGAGTTTCTTTTCAGTATTTAGTCATTTAGTTTCAGTTTTTTCTAGACTTAGCTGGGGCTTGTCCCAGTATTTCTAGTCATTTGAGCCTTATTTCAGAAATAATTAGTTTCATCTTAGCATTGAGTTAATATTTTCTTTGTATTAAAATCAACAATGTTTCAAATATTTCAGCTATAGTATATGGGTATTCCCCATCTTTTCGATTTAAATTATGATTTAGCTTCCACAATAGTTTATATTCTTTAGTATGCTTGTGCATGCCAGCAGGGTTAGCTTGGGATCACTTGTTGTCCTAGGTCTTATGCTCGCATCTCGGGGTAGCCGGGGCGTGACACTATATATGCTTTATTATATTGTTTAGGTGAAATATTGAGAAAAGGTGGTGAAAGTTTGGATGAAGGGGAAGTAGCTTTTACCTTGCTTAGTTCTTATTGTGAAATAATCTTGAGTGATATGATCGACCTTTAGTGTAAGTGTTTACTTGTAGTATATGAATATGTTTAAGCATGTGTATTTTGATCATGTCCTTGAAGGTATGGTGTGTGAAGTAAATTGATGATTATATTGTATATGCATGATATGTTTTAAGAAGCTGAAAAGATGTATATTGATGGTGTTAGGTCAAAATGATGTTTATGTATATGTGAAGCATGGTAGTGTGTGAAGTATGATGAATGTGGGTATGAGAATTTCTAGAAGTCAATGTTTTGAATTATAATGATTATGTGGAAGGTGTACTCACATGTACTCACACACACACTTTGAATAAAGTTATGAATGAAATGGGGGATCTTTAGGGTAGACACTTTTCGTGAGTACAGATGAAGTGTCTAGACCATCCCTACTATTCCTATAGTATGAAAAGGGGGTATTTTGGTGTCGACACTCTTCATGAGTTGAGATGATGTGTTTTAGTAGCAATGTCATTCTTCCTAAGAACTTTCTAGATAGTTTAGAGGTTGGATACCCTTTGTGAGTTGAGATGTGGTGTTCAAAAGTTATCCTTTAACCTATAGTAAATAAATGTTTCAGACTCCTTGGGGAAGTTATGCTTAGCAACCAAAGGATTTGAAGAAGTGGTAGGTACACTTCGTGAATAGAGATGTTGTATCCAAAATACCTCTTGCGATGAGCTCTCCTCGTTAGTAGAGAATGAGTTACTTAGTTGCAATCTCCTTATCCCTTAACTATGCGTTTGCGTAGGTGTATCTATTGGAGATTCCATGTGAAGGATAAAGACAATGACCCTACCTTAGGCAAGTGGAGACCTCTCATCCGGTAGAGGTTAATACTGGAATTCCATGTGTAGCTCTCATGGTCTATGTCGTTTATAGTTAGCCCCCACAAATGAATGTTATGAACTAAGTCTTCTTAAGGGTATACTACTTAGGGTAGGTAGTAGAATGAGACGCTATCTATCCATTGCACAAGTAGACATTTGGAAAGAGTCTTGGTGTGTCCTTATATGAAAATGTATGAATGGGTCATAAAATTATGTAAATGATAGTAATGTGACTTTATGTTTAATGTTAAGAAGCATGTTGATATTTTGCCTTGTATGATGAAAGATTAGTACATGATGAATGTGATGTGCCTAGTCTAGGATGATTCGTAAGGAGAACTAAGCGGAAGTAGTAGTATGGGATGCTACTTTCACGATGCACCAATGTGCAACTTGGGGGTTGTCTTGGAGGATGGTTCTTATGTGAAGCTCCTAGTATTGTATGTTTTCTCTAGTGTCTTTAGTATTGTATGTTTTCTCTAGTGTCTTTAGTATTGCATGTTGACTTGTTAAATGAAATGAAGTATGCTTATCTTAGTAGTCTTAAGGATCACTTAGATATGTATTGGAGAGGTTGTATGGGCGATCTTTTCATGTCTTACCTAGGTGAGCCTTAGGATAACTTTGGATAGGAGTAGTTCATGTGATATTTGGGTTTACTATAAGTATGCTCTTATGTTTAAAAAATGGAAGTTTTAATTTATATCTTAAATGATGATATTCAATGATATCATGTAACTTGATACATGAAAGTTTTTATCAAAATAGTATGAATTGTATGTCTCAACTAAATTGTCCCTTTTGCATGTTCTTGCATAATGCATACTTAGTAAAATATTTGTACTAACCTTATAATTTTTTGTACTCTATAAGTATAGGTCAAAGGAAAGTGGAAGTTTAGGAGGCAAAGCTTGGGAAGTTTACTCTCTCAAGACTAAATATGTCCACATACATTCGAGGAAATATCTATGCTTCTTTAATTTCTTCTTTTAAGACTTGTAAAGACTTATTATGTATTTCTTTCTATATAAAGGGTCGTGACCCTAAGATACTTAAGATGTGTCTTTAAGTTGTCTTTTGATGATGAGAATTTTTCCTTAGCTTTTATAAAAGAAATTTTTTTTTATTGTTGTTGTGAAAAGTTTTAATTATGCACTACTTTTCATACTTTATGCAATGAATAATAGCTAAGCGGCTTGTTCAAGAGCTCTGTGAGGTCAAGAACGCCGTGTATCGATTCAAGATTATTCTAACTTTTACGGTGTACTTTGGGTCGTTACATCATATCTTTAAGATCAAAGATTTCTGCAAGTTTCTAACTTCAACTTCTTTAAGAAAATAATATATTGCCTTTTGAAAACTCTTCAAGAGGTTCAATTCTAGTCGTCAACTTGCATAACAATATGAAAGATTATTGATTCATTTAATCTATATATGAGGATTATAAACAAGATTTCCAAAAACGTATATATGTTTTTAGATTTTTAAACCCTTCAGGAATTTTCATATGGATTTGTCAAGTGTTGAAAACATTCAATATTAAATATATGACATCTTCTAGTGTCTAGACTGCAAGTCAAACAAGATTTACGCTTAAGAAGATGCATCATTCCACCTTTTCACATAATAATTATTTTTACACCAACATGCTTTAGTAGTCGTAGAATGCATATCACCATAATCTTTACAATATTATGTGTTATTGTATCAATGATATTGTTAATGATATATCATTTTGTATCAATTCATAATATAAAAACTTATTGCGATCTCATCACCTTAGTATTTTCAGGTACGTACCCATCTCATGAGGTTTCATGAAGTGTTCTGTCTAAAGATCTTCAAGAGCTCATTGCCTCCTTATTATGATCATTTTTATTATTTGATACTCCCCCTTTTCAAGATTATTTTACTTAGATTCGATTAGTCTATCATGTTTCATGCATCTCCTAGACTCTATCCTTTAGAAACATTCAATAGGAGCATTTACAACTCTTATGTTGCTTCTTAGCTCCCCTTATATTAGACAAACTATGATATATTTTAATCTATTTTGGAGAATCCATCTTTGTGCATCATAGTATATTCAATAATCATATAATACACATCAAAATTTTCATATGAAAAATATTTGATGCCTGACCATAAACCAATTAAGATAAACTTAATCATAATTTATTATTCTAATGGGTACAATTACTTTTTTTTATGCAATATCGTATTTCAAATCAACACATAATGCTTTATTTTTGTAATCAATGATTTCCTATATGACATATTTAATGTCATATCATCTTGAATACTTATCAATATTATCAAGATAAAATGTATTGATTACATATTCTGAATGTTGTGTTATTAACTCAATTATCTTGCACAAACAATTTTGCGAATGTCAAACTCCAGTTAACAACAAACGCACATGTGATTATCTCATAGATCTCTTTATCATATCACATAATAGGTGAACGAGCCCATATTCATCTTTTATACTTTTTCAGAATTTAGTCTCAATATTAGTTGACCCAATCAACTTGTATGTCTATTACTCAGTATGCACATCTTTAGGACGATCAAATCATTCATGCCAACTAATAAAATTATTATTACTTGTAAACATCAAATTTACTATGTCATGTGCCTTTTGCTTTAGTAAATTTCTAATTTACTATTATATGAGTAAATTTCAATTTTATTACTCCGGGAGTAAATTATTTTATTTCTTCACCGTTATTCTACCCCTTATAGAGGTGAGTCGTGATCTCATCACTTAACAAACTAATTTGCTTATCAGAAAAATGTGTACGTAATCATATTATTTGTGCTTATATTTTTGCAAACATCAAGTAGCAAGATAACAATAGGCACACATGAAACCATCTAGAAGTATCACCTATTAGGACCATGAAGTATCTAAACCACCCACTATGTGAGTTCATAGGTCCACAAATGTTCCTTTATATATGTTCCAAGAATGTGGTGGACTCATTTCCATTGATGATGGTCTAATCATTAACTTGTCTAGATAACAAGCAATGTAAGAAAGTTCACCATTTAAAAGAATCATTAGATTCTTTAATGAATGTTCATTTTAATCATCTATAATTTGTCTTATCATTATATGTCTATGGTGTCCTATACAATCATGCAAAAGTAAGAAAATATTGGAATTAGTATAGAATGTGTCTCGATTGCACTAATTAAATCCAATAAAAATCGAAAGATAAAGTATGAAACTTTTTGTTAACGTATGTCTGTCAAGAGACATTCTTGGTGATACCATATCTATAACCAAAGATCACGATCTTTCCCATGACTAGCATGGTGGTTTATACCTCATTCATTTTAGAGAATAAATCTATAATTTTAACATTTATCAAAAGTTCTCATTCTTCATGATTGGAACGCACATATGGGAGCATATCAAATTATGAGTGTTAGTATCTCATTCTATATTCATGTGCATTATTCAATCACTTGGTGTGATTGGACGTAATCCATCGTCTTACCCTTTTAAATGTCATTGGACATAGATTTGTTGTCCTACCCTTTTAATGTGCTGGAATTGAATCCATCATCTTACCCTTTTGATGCGATTGGACATAGATCCATCGTCTTACCCTTTTTATGCGATGGAAATTGAACCCATCATCTTATTCTCAATTGAGACTCACCTGAGTCTTCGATGATACTATACCACATCAACTATAATACTCTTTTTGAATTAACTGATCATATATAGTTACGATAATAAGATTTATAATTTTCTAATTATAATTAAACATGTACATATGCTGATAATAGAGAAATGTTCAATCACTGCTACCATCTCTTTTCAGTTAACATGCAATCATCCCATAATTTTTTATTTTCTCAAGTAATATGTAGAATATCAAAATTGAAAATACATGTTAATAAAGGGCTTTCTTAAACAAAACCTATTTGCAGCATACATAAAAGTCCATACTGCCATAATCCAAAAAATATTATATTTTGATTACAGATTGGGCTGAAAATAGACCACCTAGTGATACATAATTACAAACAAAATATAAAATGAAATCGAACATGTAAAAGAATGCATTGTAGTGGTACTGGCAATTTATCTTGTTCTGAAAGAGAGAAATACACACAATCTTGTGACGATAAAATTAGATAGAAGTGGCTTGTGTTACTCTTTTATTTTAGTGACTTATAAAACTTTGTAATACCACAAGGTATACACTATGATGTCTGGAACTTCAAAATATACTATAGACACATACATACCTAGTAAGAATTAGATCTACTTCTATGAATACTAGCATACTGTCATTTTACTCTATCTTCAACAATGTTAGTTCGATCAATCTGAATAATCTAAACTTATTATTAAATTTGAGACTCGTATTGATAACGTGTTATGAAACTATATATAATACAGAAGAAGAACAAAGTAGGAAAATGAGAGAAAAATCCTTATTCTTCTTGAATGATATCTAGGGATCCACATATTTGATTTACAATGAAGGAAAGCCCCTTTATTTATATGAGAAACCTAACTTGGTCCCCAAGTCAGATTCTTGATTACTCCCTAAAAGGACTCCAATACACAATCGACATTCACTATAATACAAGTATGTTTATAACAAGTCAAGTAAATTCTAATTAATATCATTTTGTTAAAATTCTATTCACTTCTATTTTAATTCAAATGTTTCATTCTAGGTCCCTTTCTCTAAAATAAAAAAAAAAAAAAAAAATATACGGAATTTTTTTAATTATTTTCTCAAAGATAATCAAATTTGTAAATTATTATTTTTATGTTAAATAATTTTTTCCAAAAGTAGTCAAATATTTAGCCTAAGTCGTAGGATATCAGTGTCTTAGGGGACATTTCAAATACCTTAAAACCCTTCTTTACACTTAATCTTTTAAAATTATTTTTTCTTAATTTCCTTTAAAAATTAAGTGGCGAATCCTTTCTAAGTATTTTTCTCAAATTACACTTAGAACATTTAAAAAAGTGATTTTCAAAAACATAGTAAAATTATGGCATAAGAGGATACACTAGACGAATGAATCCTTTATCAAGAAACTCTTTGATTTAAGCCTTAAGCTCTCTTAATTCCGCCAATGTTATACGATAAGGAAGAACAGAAATAGGGAGGGTAGAAGGTTCCAAGTCAATGCAGAAATTTATATCTCTATCTGGAGGCATACCAAACAAATTAGTAGGGAGCTCTTCTCTAAATTCTGACACCATAAGGTTAGTAGGGAGCTCTTCTCTAAATTCTGACACCAGAAGAATAGACTCAATAGAGGGAGATTCAACCTCAATATCCCGATATGAGTCGAATAAAATAACCATGCCCCAATAGCTTTCTATTCCGAATGGAGGATATGATCTTACCTAGCTTAGGCTTGTACACACCCATGCTTTCTAATTTTTCCCTACCAGGATCTCTAGAGTCACATACTTAGTATTACAATTAAGCACAACATAATATGGGGACAACCAAGTCATACCTAAGATGATATCGAAGTCAGTCATATCCAATATAACCAAATCATCACAAGTCTAAAACCCCATAAGCAAGATAGGACAAGCACAATAGACATATGTGACTATGACAGACTCTCTAACTAGGCAAAAACATGGATGGGGGAATCAAGTATATCATTAATCATATAAAATTATGAAGTAAATCACACTGACACATAAGAGTAAGTAGAACTGTCACGATCCGAAACGAACCGCGAGTGGCACCCACACTTATCCTACTATGTGAGCGAACCAACCAATCTAAACCCCAACATTTCAACCTTAATAAACAGAATATAATGCGGAAGACTTTAAACTCATTAATATAACCAATAAATAACTTCTAAAATTTAATACTTATTATTCCCAAAATCTGGAAGTCATCAACACAAGAACATCTATCCTCAAATTACTAAATCTAAGAGTATCTAAGAAGCTAAAATAAATAAACAGCTAGTCCATGCCAGAACTTCAAGGCATCAAGACGTGAAGAAGAAGATCCAGTCCAAGCTACAAGCAATAGCTCACCCTGAAATCTGGTGTGATGAAGACTGGCTAGAGTTGCGGACGAGTCGAAGTCGATGGCACGTTTGCTGCACTCCACAATAACAAAGAAAACAATTTACAAGTAGGGGTCAGTACAAGGAACACGTACTGAGTAGGTATCATCGGCCAACTCAGAATAGAAAGCAATATATATTGAACAATAACATAAAATCGACCACAATACTTAACAGGTGACAATCAACAAGTTAAGAATCATTTGCAACAACACCAAAACACATCTATGAGGACTCAAGCCTCCACACCATACTCATTTAGGAATTAGGTTCTTCAACCTGAGTATATTAACATAATTCAAGATTCATTCTCTTTATTCCTCTTGTGTCGGTACGTGACACTCCGATCCCCTCAATATTCATTCTCGTTATTATCCTGGTGTTGGAACGTGATACTCCGATCCTCTACTATCCTGGTGTCGGAACATGACACTCCGATCCTCTACTATCCTGCTGTCGGAACGTGACACTCCGATCCCCTAATTCTACGTGTCGGTTCGTGACACCCGATCCCCTAATTCTACGTGTCGGTTCGTGACACCCGATCCCCTAATTCTACGTGTCGGTTCGTGACACCCGATCCCCTAATTCTATGTGTCGGTTCGTGACACCCGATCCCCTAATTCTACGTGTCGGTTCGTGACACTCGATCCCTTAAACTCATTCTTTTAGTTCATCAAGCCTTCTTTTATACCAAGGCATCATCGTTAACAAAGTGGATTTAAGGTTTAAGATTCACAGCCTTTTCTTTCCAATCCATTACAATTACATAATCACATCATGCAGCACACAATTAAGCATATAGAAGACTTTACAATACTACCCAATACATATCATTCGCTATGAAGAGTTTACTATGACATAGCATAAACCATTACCTACCTCCACCGAAGAATTCGTGATCACGCAAGCTACTCCTCAAAGTCTTTGCTTTCTTCTTCGTTCACTCTACTCTCTCTGTTCTTTCTATTTTTCTTATTCAAACCCTTTTTCTTTTACCCTAATTGTCATATAATTAAGTATAAAAGATGATAAAAATAACCCACTATTTATTTCAAGGTTATCTCATTTAACCCCCAAGTAATTGAATTATTAACATTAACCCACTAACTTTATAATTATAAGCATGAATAGTCCAAAACGCCCCTTATAAAATTTTAACAGAAATCCAACTCAGTCAGGGTTACGCAGCCTGTGACAGTCCGTCATGACTGTGACGGTCCGTCATGACTGTGACGGTCCGTCATGACTGTGACGGTCCGTCCTGCAGGTCCGTCACAAAGTTCAGAGAGTTAATTATGTGGAAAGATTTGTGACGGTCCGTCGTGCCTACGACGGTCCGTCCTGCCATTCCGTCGTGAAGTTCAGAGACTCAATCTCAGTACCCAAATTTTCAGAATCTAAGTGTTTTGGAACGAGACCCTCTCGACGGTCCGTCGTGCCCATGACGGTCCGTCGTGGGATCCGTCGACCCAGACAGTTATTACCAGAATAAACTCTACTGCTCAAAACGACTAAACAGGTCGTTACAAGAACCCGGATCAATTAACACATTATCCATCTGGTCACACACAAGAATAGTACATGTGATCACCACGTCAGAAGACTATGCCTCGCTCTCGCCCAGAAAGGCGTAACACTGAGCTCTATCATCTTGACGGGAGACTTCCCTGTCTCGCTGCGCTGTAGTTTTGCCAGCTTTACCATTTCCTCGACCTCCACTACCTTGTTGATTTTCTCCTCTCTCACACTGTTCTAGATTTCTGTTGTGCATGTGGGGACAATCTCTCCTAATATGTCCAGGTTCTCCATAGTTATAACGAGTACGATCAAAATATTGCTTGCTACCCACCGAAGGTGTGACTTCCTGCTATCTTGAATTAAATTTGGAGATGGATTTCCCAAGTAATTACCAATAGAGGCGGATAGCAGACTGAATTGGTGGCTTTAAGTGTTGGCCTACTTGATCATCTAGAGTAAGAGCCCTAAACGTTTACTGAGTTCTTTGTTTCTTACACATTGCCTTAGCATAACCCTCTCGCCTCACCCCCTCCACTTTCTTCACAGATCTATTACCTCATTAAAACTTTTTCCTACAGAAGTCATGTGCAGAAACAATACTCAGAATTCAGTCCCTCAACAAAAAAATGGATCCTCTCTTCCTTAGTAGTCACCAATTGAGAGCATATCTCGACAAATCATGAAACTTAACCTCGTAAGTAGCCACGAACATACCACCTTGATTCAAATCCATAAACTTTTCATTCTTACGATCCCTCAGAGTTTGAGGCACATAAGTTTCCATAAACAGAGCATGAAACTGTGTCCAAGTGAGTCGGGCTAGAGTTGACGATCTGCATTCCACATAAGCTCTCTACCATTGCTTAGTCACACACTGAAGCTGGAAAGTCATGAATCAATACACCCCATGTTGATGTACAATACCTAACTTATGCAGCCTCTCATAAAAATCTAAAATAAACTCATAAGCATCCTCATTTTCTGAACCAAGAAACACTGGATGCTTTAGTTTGAAAAATATGTCATGCTCATTCCCAATAATCATACGACCCAACAAAGGACAGAAAAAAATAAATACATAATATCGTATCTCCCCTTAGACAAGAAATAGTAGCAAGGTGATTAATTGGGGGTTGAGTTGTTTGCCCTGCTTGAAGGATTCCATGACCAACCAATCCCTTCAGAAAAGTCATGATATTCTAAGATAGCATTGGATCTAAGGGAGAGACGCCTGTATTCCTAGTTGGTGTATCCTCTTTCTATCCAACATCCTCCTCGTCTCCGTTATCCACATTTTCTCTACCTCTTCATGATGTGAGGGAGGAACATCACCTCTAGGTGCATTCTCAACTGGTTCTCCATTCCAAGTAAGTGCAAACCATCCTCAGTCTCTTCCTCTTCCTCTGTCCCTGCCTTGACCGAAAACTCTGGTTGCGACCCACAATTGGTTCATTGACGAGAGCTATGGGTCTTACGTGTTGAATCTAGTTTTAACCGTCTGCAAGAACAAAAGAATGAAGGAGATTAGATACCAATTTGTATCACCAGAAACCAATTGGAACAAAGTTATAGCACGAAAGGAGACAATAGAAAATGAAGAGATTTCCTAAAGTCTTGTAGCCTCTTGAAGAAAATTACAGGCATTTTTGCATCGTTCAGCAACTCTGCTAGACTTGTTTTGGTACATCGAGATCAATAAACCTGGGCTATGATACAAACTTTTTCACGATCCAGACCGTCGTAAGTGACACCCACATTAACCCGCCTGTGGGAGAACCATAATCACTAATCAAATAACTTCAAACTAAGAATTTATATATATGGAAGTAGGTTTAAATGCAGAAAACTAAAGTTCCCATAAACTTCCAAAGGATGTAACAACGACTAACAAAATAACGCTAAAATAAATTCTCTAAAACCTGAAAGACAATGTACAAAAATTCTAACAAGGAACCACCAGTCTAAAGGAAATTGGTATAACCCAACTAAACATAAGAAAATCTAAAGTACTAGACTTAATAGCAATGGACTAAACATAACGAAAACTCAAGGCAACCGGTATGAAATGGATCACCCTTGAATTCAAATCAATCAGTAGTCTTATAAATGAGGTTTGTCAATAGCCACGTGAAAATGTCTTGTACTCAACAAAGAAAAAGAAAGTGCAGTATCAGTATACAACCATAGTGATCTGGTAGGATCATGCAGTTAGCCCACTAAGTTCAATATAAGAAAAACACATGTTCCATATCAGTGTGCCTATTCGTGACACCCAATTTAGAGTTTATGTCAATACATGGCAACGGATCCCACTTAGTGTGCCGGTTCATGACACCCAATCCATTCAACATGCAACAATCACAATTACAATGTACATTGACAAAATCATACAATAAAGAGGTGATTCATGACCTATAGCTATTCATTCA
Source organism: Solanum peruvianum (assembly GCA_027705065.1). Taxonomy (NCBI): domain Eukaryota; kingdom Viridiplantae; phylum Streptophyta; class Magnoliopsida; order Solanales; family Solanaceae; genus Solanum; species Solanum peruvianum. Next base: position 10,890,835 of record JAKWJD010001762.1, on the reverse strand, counting down.
TACTCATTTAAGATTACTGTAATCAACAATGCAATATTCACGTACATACACGTAATATAATGAAGCAAGTACAAACATTTATCACAAACATGAATTTAGAACCATCAACTACCTCAAACAAGCCTTGAATCCCCGAAGAAACTTGATTCTTCCCTTTCCAAATACCTTCCTCTTGCTCTAGTTCTACAAACAAACAATTAAATGTGATTATCAGTAATTAAGGTCTAATATACCTGGATTACAGCTAACCCAATGACTCAAAACCCATATTATGATCCTAAGGTGCATCTAGGGTTTTTACATCCATCCAAAACTATTCAAAACCCTGCCAAATAATATACAGTTACGATTTTACGTTCTAGTGATCGTAAAATGGAATCGGGAAGAGAAAACCTTACCTTTAACATCAAATTTCGTGGAAAAGTTTCAAGAACTTGTCTGGGATCGTAACCTAGCTCTCAAAAGAGGAAATGACGAAATAATGACGTTTTTGGGGTTTATTACTGACTTATTTTGCGGTTGTCCCATTGTGGCGGCCCTCACTCTGCTACAACGGCCCTGCCCTAGCGGCACTAATCCTGTCATAACGACTTGAATGGAGACAAAAAGTCAATTTAAAAGTTCCAAATCCTCATTTCACAACACACCTTCATCCCACAACACTCAAAAAAAATACTCGTTCACGCTAAGATAAATTTTGGGAGTTCTACTCGCCCGAATTCAATTTTATAAAATCGTACCGTTTCCTTAACGTCTTAGCTTTCTACTCATATGCTCAAACTCACAATTAACCCCCCCCCCCCCACACACACACACAGACACCCCACCTCACCCTTTTTGTTACCAGATTCCCTAGACCTTACTGACTCCAATTTCATCCAAATCTGGACTAGGCTGGGAAATTTTAAGTTACTACCAAAAAGTTTTCTGGTCCAAAATCTTTCCCGAGTGGATTTTCCATAACGAAGGAAACAAGTTGTTACAGTCGGAGGAATATATTATGAAAATGATTCACTTTTAAGGATCATTTGGTTGCTAGTTAGAGTTATGCATGTATTAATAATGTGGGTATTAGTTATGCACGCAATAGTAATGTAGGTATTAGTAATGCATGTATTAGCTATGCAGGTATTGGTTATGTAGGGTTTAATTCTGCAGAGTTTAGTTATGTAGAGTTTAATTATTTTTTTGGGTGTTGGTTTGTTATATTTAAAATCAATTAATATTATATACTTGTTAAAAATAAATTATTTTATTGTAACATCTTAGACCTTTCTTACCCTTGTATTTTTATTTATTGTTTGCATTTGGGTTAGGCAAAGCTTTAGGCAGAAACTTGAATGCAACATTTTTCAACTTTCTCGTATAGTTGAACCAACATATATATATGACACGTGTAAACACGGGGCCAACGTTATAATGTTTGAAACTTATTGATATACTAGTACATACAATTATGTGTACATATAATATAAAAAAATAGATACGTATAAGTTAACATAAGAGAAACATCGTCTACTAATGCTAGATATTATATTTAGAGTCTTTACTTCAATAATCTAGAACATAGAAATGAGGAAGTTTGTTTTTATTATATTGGATAAAGGATATCATATTTACAAAAGTCTTGGCAAGAACTAGTGGAAGTTCCAGGGGACCTTACTTCAAGCAAAGCCATTGATATGCACATTGCTAGATATGGCTTAATTCCAATGGCAAGAACCATGGATAGAGGATGCTTACTTCCGACAGAACAATATGTTACTGGACACTATCCTCAACAATTATCGACATTGTCCTCATCCACAGATAATATCCTCAAGAATTTGAATGTCTACTTAATTTTCAAATAATAATGGAGTACATTATATCGAAATTTCAGTTTCGCCATACAAAATAATATGTCCAGTTACAAATTTCACATACTGCCATATCCTAAAATTGAGAGTCCATTGTTCAAGCAACAAGATAGTGAGATAATAGATTTATAAAATGAAGAATACAACAAATCTAACACATACCATTGACACAAACTTGAAATTCTTGCATCGTGGCCTCACGGAATGAAACTAAACTCGCCTTTATTAAACATGAAAGAAACTTACATAATTCGTTGTTTAAAAATACAAAATGGCACATAAAAGATAGGCAAAATAAAAGTAAACTAGGTCATTGTTATACCTTAAAAAGTAGCTACATCAAAAATAATTCAAAGGTTTAAAGTTTATCATCAATAATCATTCATACCATAGTGTAACGATCAAGTTCATTGATGCTTAAAAAGCACTCCATGAACTTGCAAAATATCTTTTCCCAATCAGAAAATAATGGTCATTTCTTAAATGTCATTCACTTGGCATATGTATTAACCAAGGAAACTAAGAAACAAGTATATAAAGTAACTAACTATATTCTAAAGACATAGATCATATTCACCAAGGAAAATATAAGTAACTAGCATTAGTTTACTAATAATTTAAACAATTGTAATTCACCTTTATGAAGTCATCCCAAGATTTTGGATCGTCAACCAAGATAGTCCCATCGATGTATCGAAATCCTAAGTCACTTCGACTTTTTACAACCTATATGGTCATATAATGCTTTTTCCACCCTTTTATTTTTTTAAAAATCTTTGGTATAGCTTGCAGTCCGTAATTCGGATGACCAACATTCATGTGTTGTTCTAATTAAATCAAATATCCATCTTTAAAGGTGTCATTATCTTCTTTCCAATCATCAGCACACAACTTTTTTAATCCACCAACAACAGTGAGTTCCTCTTCTTGAGTCCACACCCTTGTTGCCCTTTGTTGAGACATATTAGACCTTTTAGTGGAACTGCCAATTTTAATATGTAAGAATGTAAAAATACAATTCATACTAACTTATCTTCACATATATTGCATTTGTCTCTCACCATATTTACAAGAGAAAAAAACAATATGATAAGAAGAAGAAGAAGAAAGCATAAGAAAAGGTTCAGCTTTCAAAAAAATTTATAGATTCGGTTCGATTTTATTATTTCGATTCGATTTTGTTATTTCGGCTTTTTGATGGCCTGTTTAGTGGAATTTTTAAAATGAAAGAAGAAATACAAACTTGATGGTGGATTGGTGGTCGCCCCCCCCCCCCCCCGACTGACGCCTGTACTGACTAGTGCCGCCTACCGCAGTGTCGATGCCTGCTGGTTGACTGGTGGCTGCTGCTGCTACTTTAGGTTGCTGCCTCGCTGGTGACTGGTCACCGGAAAACGGATGGAATGAGTCGTTGGTCGCTGTAGGTGGGAAAGTTGAAAGGAAGATGAATTGGTGTACTTGGGAGTTTTGTGATAGGTGTGGGTCTCTATAAAGTGGATATTGGAAAAAGAAAAAGTAAGTAAAGTTTGACCTACTTTTACTCTTTTACTTTTCAATTTTTTATTTTAAATTATAATATTATTACTTAACATTAATAATAAATATAATATAAATGTATATTATAATATAATATATTTCGGTAAATCGAAATATCGAATAACACAAAATTACATATCGAAAATACTGAAAAATACAAAAACATATACCGAATACCAAGCCGAAAATCGAAATACCAAAAAAAATTGATTTGATTCGGTATTTTTGTTTTCCGATTTTTATGCACAGCCCTACTAGGAGCGACACGACGTACTTGACCCGAAGGGATCGCATATAAGCCTCTAGCATCATCATAACATAAGACAGAATAATGCGGAAAATTTAAATTTTTATGATAGAAGTAAAATTTCACTTTCATAAAGAAGTCATAAGAATCTAGATTTTGTCTCATTTACCTTCTGAATATACGAATACAAAGTTTAAGGCTTAGAACTTTACGTTAATAAAAGTCTTAAAATAAGAGAAGCACAATTCGAACTAAGAAATGGGAATTCGTCCTCAAACTTGAGAACTCACCACAACTTGGAGATAAGCAATCCAAGTGTTCTTCAAGAAATGGGAGTGTATGTCACCTAGCTGAATCGTACACTTATCAAAATGTAGAGGAAGAAATGGTTAGCACAAAATTGTACTAAGTACAAAAACATGCATAAAATCCTTAAAATATGATAAAAAGGACATTGTAGTTGAAAGGAATTCATTTATCAAGTTTGGAAATCAAGATGAAATTTCAATGTCAAAGACAAGCCATAATGATATTTATATTCTCAACATAATAATATCAACACCTTAGCAACCCCTACAGAACATTTGTGCAATTTATGGTTGGCATCACATATTACCAACCATACCAAGTACTCTTTTGAAGCTACCGTATTCATACATATCATCTTTAGACCTCATCATAATAAATAGACATCAATAAGGAAATATATAGTTATGTACATTACTTGAACATAAAGAAAGTCAATCACAACTACTATCCATTATACATACATGTATACATTCATATCTCATCATAACATCAAAAAACCATCCCATAACATCCTACTAAGTCTACTTGTGCAATGTGGAAGTGAAGTCCCATGCCCGAACTCTTACTTGTAAAAAATCACCAAGAAGTCATAGTATAGTTCATGTCTCATTTATTATCTTATCATATAGAAAAGAGTATCCATAATCGACATAGACCATGTGAGCTACATGGTGTTGTGTAACCTTGCATTAAAAGAAGCTATCCTACTTGTCAAAGGTAGAACTAACATGTTTTGCTTTTAGATGGATCCACTATCTAAGGTCTTCTATGGCACATATTATGGGATAAGGAGATTTATTCTAGAAATCCGACCTATTTTATAAGCAGAGGAGCTTCTATCTCATGAGTTCACTTAAATGACCCAACCTATTGCATTGGCGGAAGGGACTTTACCTCATTGTCCATATCCACTCGGTGCTAAGCATTATTTCCCAAACTATACATAATTAGTCTTAAATAGCATTGCATGTGTGAAGGAATGCTCTACCCTTCATTCAATACAATTCATCAAAATAGCTCATTGATTCATTAAAGGTGAGGATGTACTGTCAACCTTTTGAATCGTTATCAACATGTGAGTAGAACTTCCCCATTACATTCATAGTCTTTTCATGATAATTATCCATTCAATCAACACAACAATATTATCACCATCTAAGAAAATTAATACATGAATATGTGTAAAGGGTAAAGGGAGAATATATACCTCAATTTACACAATGTTGACAAGATATTTACCTTTCAAGTGAATTGTAAGTTCACATACAACTATTATCAATCATGAACCAACCTTCACAATTTACCCCCTTCGAGGGTAACGAACCAAGTCTCACAATCACACTTAGAGATTAAGCATGAATAAAAAAATATTCAATAACTAGATTAACATGGTATCATTCATAGTAATCATCTTATATTAATACACTCATCACAATTCATGAAATTGGGGTCATGAGGTAGTTCATGGATTCATGGGGAACTTTAAAATAAAAATCACCATTAAGCATCAAATCATCCATAATATAATTCAATTAACATAATAAAATCCTTTTAGGAAGAACCCATGGTTAGAATGAAAATCCTGATTTTTGAACAATATACTTAATTTCAAAATTAGAGTTGAAGGGCTTCATGGAGAAAAGTGTCCCATGAATCAAGGTTCTGATACATTATTGAATCTTTTCCCACGAATTTGATTTAGAAGATTTATTATTTATCCCTAACCTTCAAGTTCTTGGTGTTCTTCAATGGATGAACTTCTAGAGAAAGAAATATTGAGAGGAGAGGATTTTGGTGAAATATTTGGGTGTTTGTGAATAATGACCAAGTCTTGTGAATTTACTTAAATTTAATATGTATTTTACCCCTAAAATACCCAAAACACCCCCACTTTAATTGGACTTAAGAAGTAAAAGACTTAAATGACCCTCACTTAAAGGACCTCGTCTAGGCTCAATACCATCTTCACGAGTCGTGGTGAGGACCACGGCTTGTGGTCCTCCTCGTGAAGATTGAGGCAGTAGCCCTTTCATGGTGAGACAAGAATCACACGCCCAAGGCATCACCACGAGGGGCTCCACAAGTCGTGGTGAAGACCACGAGTCGTGGTCCCTCTCGTGGTTCTTGAGGCAGTAGCCTTGCCACTTGGGCTTCAATTCTTTCTATTTCTTCAACAACATCTCCTGGACCTTCGGCAAACTCTCCAATAGCTCTATTCTTGCAAAATATCTCTTCCCAGTCAACAAATAATGGACATTTCTCAAAGTTCATTGAGTTGGCATTTGGATTTCAACCTAAGAAAAGAAAGAACAAGTACATAAAGTAACTAGCATATTCTAAAGAAAAAGATATATTAACAAAGAGAAAATATAAGTAAGTAGCAATTCTCTAATGATTTAAAAAAAATATAAATCACCTTTATCAAGTCATCCCAGGCTTTTGGATCATCAACTAAGATACTTCTATCACTATATTTGAATCCTAAACCACTTCAACTCTTTAGTAACGATGTGGTTGCATAACTCTTTTTTCTTGCTAATATTATAGAATCAACACGTGGTAGAGATTTCAATCCACAGTTAGGATGATGAACATTCATGTAGTAATTCCAATTCCATTAAATATCCATTTATAAAGGTTTCATTATCTCCTCTCGAACCATTAAATCACAATTCTTTAAATTCATCCACAAGAGTAAGTTCCTCTTTTGGAGTCCATACCCTTCGAGATGAAGGTGTTGATTTTCTTGCCCTCTTTCTGGACGTATTAGATGTTGCAGCAGTAGAACTAGTCATTTCAATCAGTAAAATTATAAATAAAATCACAAGTAATAGTAAGTTACAAATTACTAGTAAATTATTTCAAATATAACCAAATAAATTGTACTACAACTTGATTGATTCGGGAAAAACATAATGTGAAGACATACATACAAATTCACTATTTATATAAAAAAATAATAGATATACATTGAGATTCACTATTTTCTGTATAAACAGTAATATTAGACATAAAAAAGATTGACCATTCGTTTTCACAAAATAAGAAAATCTATTATATTTTACAATGAACGGAAAACCAAAAACAAAAGTGCATAAGCACACAAAATAGTGAACTCATAGTTCTAAATTATAAAGATCGATTTCCCAATCTTTCATTCCACATAGATTGAGCCAGCTCAACCCTCCAAGTGGTCCACTCATCAGAAGCTTCAATTGTATTAATATTTTCATGTTCATGTTGATTCTACATGTGGAATTCTATTTCCACATCTAAGGGGGCATCTTCCATCTCTCTTCTGATGAAATTGTGTATCAAACAACATGCACTAATAATTCTATTGTGAACCTTAACCGAGTACCACGAAGGACTTCTAAGAATTCCCCAGCGTCCATTAATAGTTCAAATTCTCTTTCAATAACATTACGCATCCTATCATGCTTCATATTAAAAAGCTCTTCCTGACGCCGAGGTGATGGATTGTTACCCTACCAATCCTTTAGCCAATATCCATATCCTCGGTAGGGAGACTGAAAATCATCTCCATTTGTATATCCTCCATCGCACAAAATAGTAATTGCCTAAAACTTTAAATAATAATATAATTACTTTAAATTTTATGCTATTTTAATGTAGTAGAAATAGATAAGGGTCTACCTATTATTTAGCATACCTTGAGGTACTTTCAACCCATTTTTTCATACAACAGCATCTTTTAATACACGACCATCAGCGGTTGATTCCTCCTAACCATGTAGTACATAATAAAGTTGATATTTCTATCGCAAACCCCCAAGACATTAGTTGTTATATCTCCTTTTCGTGTTTTGTATCTTGGCTTATATATTTCTTCAACTCTAATGGAAATGCAAAACCATCCAATGCACCAAGACAACCATAAAAGATAAATTCAACTCTAAATACTAAAGGACAATTAAAAATAAAAATACTTTCACCATATTATTTCAAGTTCGTTTGTAGTAAATCAAATGTTAGATTAAAATTTACCTACCTTAAATCATTTCCATCGATCGTTAGTATCATCTTCAAGCATCATATTAGGTTTAACAAGTAATACTGGCTCGACTTACACTCCAGCCAGATCTAATATAATCAACTTTGACAGACATGTTCTTCTGGTGATGATCCAATATTTAAGAACATTGCTAACTTTTCCGTACTCGACATATTTTTACAGTCAGTTAACCCTCCAATATTCTTTGCTGAGGAGTCTAAAATGTCCAAGGCATTTCTATCCATCATAAACTTTGTCAATACATACAATATTATTATCGTGAATGAGAATATTTAGATGAGACAATTTTAAGAATTCTAGCACTCATACAAAATCAAATGACCCGCCTATTTCTAAATTGTTTTTTAATAACATGTTGTAAATAGACATAAAAAGAAAATATGGACAATATACGAATGCACCACAACCTCCTTGACGATGATAAAGCATTGAACATCGCACAATTTCTAAGAATCCATTTGCACTTATTTTTCATTTAAAAGTTGCAACATCATTATCAAATTGAATCCCAAAAGAAAAAAACGTATCAATCATGTTACTTAATTGATTATTGCACACACACTAAATGTGTATAATTGGAAGGTAATAAATAGTTTCATACTAGAATGTTCAATTTTATGTAAAAAAAAATAATGAAAAGTTACCGTGAAAAACAGGGTAAAATGTTTATTTTTGTTTGGCTTCAATAACTAGAATACTAATAATATATTGTTAAACTGCAAATATGTGTTCATCTTTTGCAGTTTTAGAAGCTAAGGAAACTAAACTTAATGACCCCATTTTTTCAGAAAGCACGATTTTTGAACAAACAAAACAAAACTCACATCAAACTTGGGTGTACTCAAGCATCAACTTAACTAGAAAATGTTGAGAAAATAAAGAATTTCATTCGTCTCTCATCAAATAAACAAGAGGGAAAACACAAAAAGAGAAAATAGGAGGAGAAGGAGAAGAAAATAAAAAATGATTAGCCAAATTTTGAATTTCAAAACATCTAACCTCAAAGAAAGAACCAACATTGAAAGTTTTTCAATCTATTTGCCTGGATGATGAAGATCCATTCTAGATCTACATATATAGAGAAAGGGTTTTAATGTTAATCTAAAAAGAAGTGTTGTTTATATATTAAGAGTGAATAAATTATCAATTCATATTTTTATTCAGGTATTAGTTATTCAACAAATTAAATTTAAAAGAAAATTCCCAGCAGTTTTGAGTAAGCAAAAATAAGTCTTCAATTTTATTTAGTTTTAAAAGTAAAGCAAAAAAGAAGGCTTGAATGCTGATAACTTTATCGACTAATTTGACATTGAAGAATAGTGTTCATTAAAAAAAGATAATTCTATTTGAAGTATGCTTTTAAAAAAAATAAACTACATAATTTTGTTAATTTACTAGGAAAAGAAGTGAAAAAATTTGTTCAACAAAACCTTATAGAAAGTCAATTTTTAAAAGATCTGGAACTGTTAAAATTTAGGGCAAATTACAGAAATTACATACTTTTAAGCCTAAATTACAACTATCCCTTAAAAATTATAATTACAGAAATTCCTCAAAATTTTAGAAACCGATACAATAATATAAGTGTTGATACATTAAAAAGAGGGTCCGATACGTTATTGAAAAAAGGTTACATATAATTTTTGTTGCGCTTATAATGGAAAATCAAATCCCTTAAAATACACATGTTAGTAGATGATACAAAATATAACACCATATTAAGTAAGATACATTAATGGTCAACATGTTATACATGATACACTAATACGATACTTTTTGTTAAAATGTTGAATCATGAACTTATTAACTATTTGAAAAGAATGTATCTTATATATAACTGATACAACATGTAGTATGAAACTTCAAATACAGATACACATACGAACTCATAAAAAACTGTTAATAGAAGATACAAATTTTTACACCTTGTTAAGCAAGATACATTAATGGACAACATTTTATTTATGATATGATAATCTCATGTATTCTGTTACAATTTTTAATTATGAACTTATTAACTATTTGTAAATAATGTATCTTATACGTAACTAATATATCATTTACTGTGAAACTTCAAATACAAGAAACACATACGAATTCAGAAATAACTTGTTAATATATGATACAAATTTTTACACCTTGTTCAGCAAGATACATTAATGGTTAACCTTTTATAGATGATACACTAATCGGATATATTTTGTTAAAATTTTAAATCATAAATTTATTAACTATTTGTAAATAGTGTATCTTATACGTAACAGATACAACATTTACTATGATAGTTCAAATACGGGATACACATACGATCTCATCAACAACCTGTTAATAGATGATACAAATTTTTACATCTAGTTGAGCAAGATACATTAATGGCCAACATTTTATACATGATATACTAATAACATTTATTTTTTAAAAATTTTGAATCATGAACTTATTAACTATCAGTAAATAACGTATCTTATATGTAACTCATACAACATTTATTATGAAACTTTAAATACCAGATATACATACGAACTCATAAACAACATGTTAATAGATGATACAAAATTTTACACATTGTTAAGTAAGATACATTAATGGTCAACATTTTATACATGATACACTAATCTGATGTGTTTTGTTGAAATTTTGAATCATGAACTTATTAACTATTTGTAAATAATGTATATTATATGTAACTGGTAAAACAATTACTATGAAATATTAAATACCATATACACATACGAACACAAAACAACCTATGAATAGATGATACAAAATTTTACACCTTCTTAAACAAGATGCAATAATGGACAACATTTTATACATGATACTTTATATTTTGTTAAAATTTTGAATCCTAAACTTATGAACTATTTGTAAATAATGTATCTTATATGTAACTGATACAATATTTACTATGAAACTTCAAATACTAGATACACATACGAACTCATAAACAACGTGTTAATAGACGATACAAAATTTTGCAACTCGTTAAGCAAGATGCATTAATGGCCAACATTTTATACATGATACACTAATATGATTATTTTGCTAAAATTTGAATCATGAACAATGTACCTTATATGCAACTGATACAAGATTTACTATGGAACTTCAAATACCATATACACATATGAACTAATAAACAACCGGCTAATAGATGATACAAAATTTTACACCTCATTAAGCAAGATACATTAATGACCAACATTTTATACAAGATACACTAATCTGATGTATTTTGAATCATGAACTTATTAACTATTTGTAAACAATGTATCTTATATGTAACTGATACAATATTTACTACGAAACTTCACAACTCTTTTTTGGGGCTTTTAGAATACTGAGTTTTTGAAGATGAAACACGATCTTTTTTTCTTCTTCCCATCTTTTACATTCGTCATTAACAATGGATCGTGGAGCCTTTTGTACTTGTTCTCTGTCCAATCGATATCTTCGTAGTTATATATCCGATCAGTGTTAGCATCATACATCAATAATAAAACGAACAAACAATAGAGGATTTCAAGAGAAGTGCCGAAATTAATCAGAGCATGGACAATGAGAGGATTCATTTTGAAAACTATTGGAGAAATCGGCTGTCAAGATAATGGGGGAGAAGATTAAGGAGAGATAGAAGGAAGGAATGAGCTCTATTTTTTAGCTTAGAAAATTTTATATCCGTGATTTTTTACTTGAGAGAAAAATGAGGGATTTTGGAGATATATAAACTTATGTATATATATATATATATACATACATATATAATATATATATATATACATACAATATATATACATATATATATATATATATATATATAATCTATATATATATATATATACATACATATATAATAAATATACATACATCTTATATACATACATCTATATATATACATATATATATATATATATATATATATATATATGTATATATATATATATATATATACATATATATATAAATATTATACATCTACATATACATACATCTATATATATACATATAGAATATATATATATGTATATATTATATAGATTATATATAGATAATATATATTATATTATATATCTATATATATATATATATTATATTAGATAATATACAGACATATATTATATACATACATATATATATATATACTAAAAACACACAACACACACACATATATATAATATATATAACTACATACATATATATATATACATATATATATATACATATATAATATATATATCTATATTATATATATATAATATATATATATATATAAAATATATACCATACATAATATATATACATACATATATATATAGTGTGTGTGTGTGTATATATAATATATATACATATATACATATACAGATATATACATATATATATATATGTGGTGTGTCTATATATATATATATATATATATATATATATATATATATATATATATATATATATATATATATAATATAAGAGGTTAAAGCGCTTAAATGTCAGCGCCAGAATTAATCACTAATTTTAAATTATTAATTAATTTAATATTATTAATTTATTTTTTAATAAAAAAAAGTTATTATTTTAGAAGATAAGTTAGAGTTTTTGTCACGACCCAAATCGGGGACGCGACTGGCACCCACATTTACCCTCCTATGTGAGCGAAACCAACAATTTAACCCTTAACATTTTAATACAATATCAACGAAAGAAATGCGGAAGACTTAACTCATTAATAAAAACAAATCAAAAACTATTATTATTATCCCCAAATCTGGAAGTCATCATCACAAGAACATCTATCTCAAATTTCTAAACTAAAACTGTCTAAGAACAAAATACTAAAAGCTAGTCCATGCCGGAAGTTCAAGGCATCAAGACTTGAAGAAGGAGACCCAGTCCAAGCTAGACGCATTAGCTCACCCTGAATTTCCGATGGAGTGTGAAGACGGTCTTGATCTACTGCTGAGTCGAAGTTGACGGAACGTTTGCTGCATAACACAAATAACAAGAGGAAAACATAAAAGTAGGGGGTCAGTACAACCACACGTACTGAGTAGATATCATCGGTTAACTCAAAATAGGCGATAATACATATCAAGTAATATTATAAATCAACTATAAACTCAACATGTAGCAACAAGTAGTATAATCGTCAATAAATACCATCAAGTTCATCCATGAGGACTCAAGCCTCAATACCATACTCATTTGGGGATTAAGTTCATTATGTTGAGTATATTAACATCTTTCGAGATTCATTATCTTTCTTCCTCTTGTGTCGGTACGTGACACTCTGATCCCCTACTACTATGTGTCGGTACGTGACACTCCGATCCCCTATATGTGTCGGAACGTGACACTCCGATCCCCTATATGTGTCGGAACGTGAACTCATCCCTCTTCCTATCTCTCCTACGCGTTTACTGTCATCCTTCCCTGTTCAAGACTCAAGAACTCATCCCTCTTCCTATCTCTCAAAGTGCGGGGGATATACTTTTCCATGAACAAACTAGAGAATGATTCCCAAGTCATAGGTGGTGCCTCCGTTGGTTGACACTCAACATGTGAACGCCACCACATTTTGGCGTTCCCTTGGAACTGATAGCTCACGAACTCAACACAAAACCTCTCTACTATCCCCATCTTGTGTAGTAGCTCATGACAATCAACCAGAAAATCATAAGCATCCTCAGATTCTGCACCCTTGAAGACTGGGGGTTTCAATTTCAAGAACTTACTGAAAAGTTCGTGTTGATCGTTTGTCATTATAGGCCCAGTAGTCAGACGTGGAAATGTGCCTATTCCCAATGTTGCATCCATGCGGGGAGCCATAGTAGCCGCATGTGGTATCTCTGAAACCGGAGGTGTTGGTGCAGAAACCACTGGAGGTGCTTGACCCTGATCAGACAACCCGCTAAGATAAGCAAGTACTTGGTTGATCATCTCTGGGGTAGGTTGGGGTGGCATTTCCTCATTCTGCCCTTGTTCAGTTTCCCCTTCCTCTCTCAACCTCTCTTACTGCATCCTCAGTCGGTGGAGGAGTCACCGCCCTAGTATCAGATGGGCTAGGGGCTCGTCCTCTTCCTCTAGAAGACGTCCTCCCACGACCTCTTCCACGGCCTCTTGCCGCTGTTCTTCCTCGAGCCACAGCCCCAGTGGCTGGCTCAGTAGTTTCTTGTCTTTCCGTTGTCGCTGCTGGTGCGGTCGTTGCTCTAGTTCTAACCATCTGCAAAATAGAGTGAAGATGGTCAGATACCAATTTGTATCACCTAGATACCAATTGGACTCAAGTAGTAGCACGAAAGAAAGAATGAAAGAATGGAATTTTCCTAAAGTCTTATAGCCTCTGAAGAAAAAGTAAAGGCGTCCCCCTACCGTTCCTTAAGACTCTACTAAACCTGTTCTTGTGTGATGAGACCAATGAACCTAATGCTCTGATACCAAGTCTGTCACGACCCAAATCGGGGACGCGACTGGCACCCACATTTACCCTCCTATGTGAGCGAACCAACCAATTTAACCCTTAACATTTTAATACAATATCAACGAAAGAAATGCGGAAGACTTAACTCATTAATAAAAACAAATCAAAAACTATTATTATTATCCCCAAAATCTGGAAGTCATCATCACAAGAACATCTATCTCAAATTTCTAAACTAAAACTGTCTAAGAACAAAATACTAAAAGCTAGTCGATGCAGGAAGTTCAAGGCATCAAGACTTGAAGAAGGAGACCCAGTCCAAGCTAGACGCATTAGCTCACCCTGAATTTCCGATGGAGTGAAGACGGTCTTGATCTACTGCTGAGTCGAAGTTGACGGAACGTTTGCTGCATAACACAAATAACAAGAGGAAAACATAAAAGTAGGGGGTCAGTACAACCACACGTACTGAGTAGATATCATCGGTTAACTCAAAATAGGCGATAATACATATCAAGTAATATTATAAATCAACTATAAACTCAACATGTAGCAACAAGTAGTATAATCGTCAATAAATACCATCAAGTTCATCCATGAGGACTCAAGCCTCAATACCATACTCATTTGGGGATTAAGTTCATTATGTTGAGTATATTAACATCTTTCGAGATTCATTATCTTTCTTCCTCTTGTGTCGGTACGTGACACTCCGATCCCCTACTACTATGTGTCGGTACGTGACACTCCGATCCCCTATATGTGTCGGAACGTGACACTCCGATCCCCTATATGTGTCGGAACGTGACACTCCGATCCCCTATATGTGTCGGTACGTGACACTCCGATCCCCTACATCTACGTGTCGGTTCGTGACACCCGTCCCACTAATACTATGTGTCGGAACGTGACACTCCGATCCACTAATTCTATGTGTCGGAACGTGACACTCCGATCCACTAATCTCATTATATCCGTTCATCAAGCCTTCTCTAAACCAAGGCATCATCAATCCCAATCACTTTAATTCATCAAGCCTTCTTTTATACCAAGGCATTATCATTAATATCATAGATTAAAGTTTCTTTCAAGATTTGGGATTCAATGGTTTTCATCATGCTTGTTTTATCAACATCACATAATCATATTCATACAAGCATACAATAAGCATATAGACAGGTTTACAATATCATCAACACATATTATTCACTATCAAGAGTTCACTACGAATATCGTAATATAAAACCATAACCTACCTCCACCGAAGAATTGAAATCGACAAGAAATCTCCCAAGCTTTGTTATTTTCCTCAGCCTCTCGATCGATCTCTCTATCCCTCTTTCTGTTCTTTCTCTTTTGTTTTCTTATGTTCAAACCCTCTTTCTTTTACCCTAATTAATCATATAATTAAGTGTGAAAAAGGACAATAAACCCCTCTAATTAACTTAAGGTTACCCCTTTTAACCCCCAAGTAATTAGACCTATTAATATTAACCCTCAATCTTTATAATTAAGGAAAGAATAGTCCAAAACGACCCCTAAAACGTGTAGAGGAATCCTATTTTGCCTGGGACTGCGCAACCTGTGACGGGCCGTCATGCCTGCGACGGTCCGTCACGCATGTCGTCGCAAACTGCCCAAAATCCCATCGTCACCACGGACACTGTGACGGTCCGTCACACCTGTGACGGTCCGTCCTGCACGTCCGTCATGGCGGTCAGAAACTCGTTTCTTGAACCAAATTCTCAAAAGTTAAAGTGTTTTGCAACGGGAGCTCACGACGGTCCGTCGTGGCTGTAACGGCACGTCCTGCAGGTCCGTCACAATTTACAGAGAGTCGATTTTCAGTACCCAATTTCAGAATTTCTAAGTATGTTGCAACGATCACCCTCGACGGGCCGTCGTGCCTACGACGGTCCGTCGTGGTGTCGTAGTATGGCCCAGTTTTTCCAGAATAAAATCTGCTGCTCAAACGACTAAACAGGTCGTTACAATAGATACCAATTTACCCATCGTTCGTCCCCGAACGATCAAAAGAAGAAAAACAATGGCGAAAAGGAGTACCTGAATCTGTAAACAGATGTGGGTATTTTTCTTGCATATCTGCCTCCTTCTCCCAAGTAGCCTCTTCAACCGGTCGATTCTTCCATTGAACTTTGATGGATGCAATCTCTCTCGACCTCAACTTGCGAACTTCTCTATCTAATATAGCAACCGGTTCCTCTTCATAAGTCAAGTTCTCATCCAACAAAACTGAATCCCAACGGATAATGTAGTTTCCATCTCCGTGGTATCTCTTCAACATGGACACATGAAACACCGGATGCACTCCGGACAGCCCTGGGGGCAAGGCTAATTCATAAGCCACCTCCCCTATCCTCTTAAGCACTTCAAATGGTCCAATATACCTTGGACTCAGCTTACCTCTTTTTCCAAACCGCATCACCCCTTTCATGGGTGAAACCTTCAATAAGACTTGTTCACCTTCCATGAACTCCAAGTCTCTAACCTTTCGGTCTGCATACTCCTTTTGTCTACTTTGGGCCGCCAAAAGCTTTTCTTGAATAGCTTTCACCTTCTCCATAGAATCTCTTAACAGATCAGTCCCCCAAGGTCTAACTTCAAAGGCGTCAAACTAACCAATGGGAGATCTACACCTCCTCCCATACAATGCTTCAAATGGAGCCATATCAATACTGGAGTGATAGCTATTATTGTATGAAAACTCTGCCAAGGGTAAGAAGCTATCCCAATGGCCACCAAACTCTATCACACACACGCGCGAAGCATATCCTCCAACACTTGAATCGTTCGCTCAGACTGACCATCGGTCTGAGGATGAAATGCAGTACTAAGGTCCAATCTAGTACCTAATTCAGCATGTAAGGTTCTCCAAACTTAGAAGTAAACTGCGTACCTCTATCAGATATGATTCAGAGTGGAACCCCATGCAATCGAACGATTTCTGAGATGTAGATTTTTGCTAATTTCTCTGCATTGTAAGTCACCTTGACAGGAATGAAGTGAGCAGACTTAGTTAACCTATCAACAATCACCCAAATAGAGTCATACTTACCCAAGGTCTTTGGAAGACCAACCACAAAGTCCATTGCGATTCTCTCCCACTTCCATTCAGGAATGGGCATTCTCTGAAGTGTTCCTCCGGGCCTTTGGTTTTCATACTTTACTTGTTGACAATTTGGACATTTGGCCACAAACTCAACAATATCTCGCTTCATTCTACTCCACCAGAAATGTTGCTTTAGGTCGCGGTACATCTTGGTTGCACCAGGATGTATAGAATATCCGGAACTATGAGCTTCTGTAAGAATAGTGGTGATCAAATCATCGATGCGGGGTACACATACTCTTCCCTTAATCCTCAAAACCACCTTCCCCATCGATTATTGCTTCCTTAGCCTCTCCTTGCAACACTTTATCTCGAATTCGCCTTAGTTTCTCATCATCAAACTATTTCCCCTTAATCTGATCAAGAAAAGAGGATTTTGCCTCTACACAAGCTAACAATCCTCCCTTCTCGTTTTATTTCTAACCTCATAAGGTCATTAGCCAAAATCTGCACTTCTCTAGCCAATGGGCGTCTAGAAGCTTGCAAATGAGCTAGACTTCCCATGCTTCCGGCCTTCCTACTCAAAGCATCTGCCACAACATTTGCTTTTCCCGGATGATACAAGATAGTGATGTCGTAGTCCTTCAGTAGTTCCATCCATCTCCTCTGTCTCAAGTTCAAGTCTTTCTGAGTGAATACATACTGTAGGCTACGATGGTCCGTGTAGACTTCACACTTAACCCCATACAAGTAGTGTCTCCATTGCTTTAGTGCAAATACTACCGCGGCCAATTCCAAATCATGAGTTGGATAGTTACGTTCATGCACTTTTAATTGTCTTGAAGCATGAGCGATCACGTTCTTCTCTTGCATTAGCACTGCACCCAAACCCGAATAGGATGCATCACAATAGACAATGAAGTTCTTACCCTCTACCGGCAAGGTAAGGATAGGCGCGGTAGTCAACAAAGTCTTAAGCTTCTGAAAGCTTTCCTCACATTCATCTGACCATACAAATGGAACATTCTGCTTAGTCAAGTTCGTCAGTTGGGAAGCAATGGAAGAGAATCCCTTGACGAATCGGCGGTAGTAGCTAGCTAACCCCACAAAACTCCTTATTTCTGACACGTTTGTAGGTCTTACCCAATTCTTCACTATCTCAATCTTAGATGGATCCACCATCACTCCATCCTTAGAAACCACGTGCCCCAAGAAGGACACTGAATCTAGCCAAAACTCACACTGGAGAATTTCGCATAAAGCTTTTTCTTCCTCAACAACTCTAACACCATTCTCAAATGCTCCTCATGTTCCTTCTTACTTTTGGAGTATATCAGTATATCATCAATGAACACAATCACAAAGAGGTCCAAGTATGGCTTGAAAATCCCGTTCATCAAGCTCATGAAGGCGGCGGGGGCATTCGTAAGACCAAATGACATTACCACAAATTCATAATGCCCATACCTAGTTCGAAAAGCAGTCTTTGGCACATCCGTTGCTCGTATTTTCAATTGGTGATAACCGACCTCAAGTCAATCTTTGAGAAGACACAAGCACCTTGTAACTGATCGAACAAGTCATCAATGCGAGAAATGGGGTACTTGTTCTTAATAGTTACTTTGTTCAACTGTCGGTAATCTATGCACATTCGGAAACTCCCATCCTTCTTCTTCACAAATTAACACCGGAGCACCCCAAGGAGATGCACTTGGTCTAATGAAGCCTTTGCTCAACAACTCTTGAAGTTGTGCCTTTAACTCTCTTAATTCGGCGGGAGCCATTCTATACGGGGGTATAGAAATGGGGCGAGTACCGGGTTCCAAATCAATGCAGAAGTCTATATCCCTATCTGGTGGCATACCGGGAAGATCTGCAGGGAACACATCCAAAAACTCACAGACTACCGAAACTGACTCAATCGATGGTACTTGAGTAGTGTCATCCTTAAGATGTGCCAAGAAAGCTAGACAACCCTTACTAACCATCTTCTGAGCACGAATAAATGAAATGATACGCACCGGATTGGGAGTGTAGTCACCCTCCCATACTAACAGATTTGCCCCAGGCTTGGCTAACGTCACCGTTTAGCATTACAATCCAAAATCGCAAAATTGGGAGAAAGCCAAGTCATACCCAGAATTACATCAAAGTCACCCATTTCTAAAATAACCAAGTCTACATAAGTGTTGCTCCCCACAAAATTCACCAAACAAGACCTATAGACCTTTTCAACTATCACAGACTCACCCACCGGAGTAGAAACACGAATAGGCATGTCAAGTAACTCACAATGTAAATTTAGACCATTAGCAAATGAGGAAGATACATATGAAAACGTGGAGCCAGGGTCAAATAATACAGATGCCATGCAATCACAAACCAAGAGATTACCTGTGATAACAGCATCAGACGCCTCCGCTTCAGACCTCCCAGGGAAAGCATAACAATGGGCCCTTATTTGTCTGTCCGTTGCCCCTACCATGTTGTGTAGTAGTGGCTCCGTTTTCCCATCACCTCTGCCGTTTTGGTGACCGCCATTACCTCGACCACCACGTCCTCCAAAAAAACGACCTCTACCATGACCACCCCTACCTCTAGCTAGTGGGGCTCTGTAACTCTGTTTTGGACAATTCCTCCTAATATGTCCAATCTCCCCACATCCATAGCACTCTCTGGAATCGGGCATAGGTCTCTCGGAGTAGTGTTGACCGTTCTGAGGTGGACCCCCAACTACAGTCTGTAGTGAAGACTGTATCGGTCGATTTGAGTGACCTCCGGAGTTCTGTCCTCTAGAATAAGAACCATTATACTCACCTCCCCTTCGAAACCTCTTTGATGTCGATGTCGTGGTGAAGTCATCTGGTTTCACTCCTTCCACCTCTATCACAAAATCTACCACCTCTTGGAAGGATGTTGCCGTTGCCGCTATCTGTAAGGCCTGAAATCCGCAACTCTGATCTCAACCCCTTCACAAACGGCGGATCCGTTCTTGTGGACTGAAACAAAGTTGGGTGGCATATCTGGATAGTGCGCGAAATTTAGCCTCCTACGCGTTTACTGTCATCCTTCCCTGTTCAAGACTCAAGAACTCATCCCTCTTCCTATCTCTCAAAGTGCGGGGGATATACTTTTCCATGAACAAACTAGAGAATGATTCCCAAGTCATAGGTGGTGCCTCCGTTGGTTGACACTCAACATGTGAACGCCACCACATTTTGGCGTTCCCTTGGAACTGATAGCTCACGAACTCGACACAAACCCTCTCTACTATCCCCATCTTGTGTAGTAGCTCATGACAATCAACCAGAAAATCATAAGCATCGTCAGATTCTGCACCCTTGAAGACTGGGGGTTTCAATTCAAGAACTTACTGAAAAGTTCGTGTTGATCGTTTGTCATAATAGGCCCAGTAGTCAGACGTGGAAATGTGCCTATTCCCAATGTTGCATCCATGCGGGGAGCCATAGTAGCCGCATGTGGTATCTCTGAAACCGGAGGTGTTGGTGCAGACCACTGGAGGTGCTTGACCCTGATCAGACAACCCGCTAAGATAAGCAAGTACTTGGTTGATCATCTCTGGGGTAGGTTGGGGTGGCATTTCCTCATTCTGCCCTGTTCAGTTTCCCCCTTCCTCACCCTCTCTTACTGCAATCCTCAGTCGGTGGAGGAGTCACCGCCCTAGTATCAGATGGGCTAGGGGCTCGTCCTCTTCCTCTAGAAGACGTCCTCCCACGACCTCTTCCACGGCCTCTTGCCGCTGTTCTTCCTCGAGCCACAGCCCCAGTGGCTGGCTCAGTAGTTTCCTGTCTTTCCGTTGTCGCTGCTGGTGCGGTCGTTGCTCTAGTTCTAACCATCTGCAAAATAGAGTGAAGATGGTCAGATACCAATTTGTATCACCTAGATACCAATTGGACTCAAGTAGTAGCACGAAAGAAAGAATGAAAGAATGGAATTTTCCTAAAGTCTTATAGCCTCTCAAGGAAAAGTAAAGGCGTCCCCCTACCGTTCCTTAAGACTCTACTAAACCTGTTCTTGTGTGATGAGACCAATGAACCTAATGCTCTGATACCAAGTCTGTCACGACCAAAATCGGGGACGCGACTGGCACCCACATTTACCCTCCTATGTGAGCGAACCAACCAATTAAACCTTAACATTTAATACAATATCAACGAAAGAAATGCGGAAGACTTAACTCATTAATAAAAACAATCAAAAACTATTATTATTATCCCCAAAATCTGGAAGTCATCATCACAAGAACATCTATCTCAAATTTCTAAACTAAAACTGTCTAAGAACAAAATACTAAAAGCTAGTCCATGCAGGAAGTTCAAGGCATCAAGACTTGAAGAAGGAGACCCAGTCCAAGCTAGACGCATTAGCTCACCCTGAATTTCCGATGGAGTGAAGACGGTCTTGATCTACTGCTGAGTCGAAGTTGACGGAACGTTTGCTGCATAACACAAATAACAAGAGGAAAACATAAAAGTAGGGGTCAGTACAACCACACGTACTGAGTAGATATCATCGGTTAACTCAAAATAGGCGATAATACATATCAAGTAATATTATAAATCAACTATAAACTCAACATGTAGCAACAAGTAGTATAATCGTCAATAAATACCATCAAGTTCATCCATGAGGACTCAAGCCTCAATACCATACTCATTTGGGGATTAAGTTCATTATGTTGAGTATATTAACATCTTTCGAGATTCATTATCTTTCTTTCCTCTTGTGTCGGTACGTGACACTCCGATCCCATACTACTATGTGTCGGTACGTGACACTCCGATCCCCTATATGTGTCGGAACGTGACACTCCGATCCCCTATATGTGTCGGAACGTGACACTCCGATCCCCTATATGTGTCGGTACGTGACACTCCGATCCCCTACATCTACGTGTCGGTTCGTGACACCCGTCCCACTAATACTATGTGTCGGAACGTGACACTCCGATCCACTAATTCTATGTGTCGGAACGTGACACTCCGATCCACTAATCTCATTATATCCGTTCATCAAGCCTTCTCTAAACCAAGGCATCATCAATCCCAATCACTTTAATTCATCAAGCCTTCTTTTATACCAAGGCATTATCATTAATATCATAGATTAAAGTTTCTTTCAAGATTTGGGATTCAATGGTTTTCATCATGCTTGTTTTATCAACATCACATAATCATATTCATACAAGCATACAATAAGCATATAGACAGGTTTACAATATCATCAACACATATTATTCACTATCAAGAGTTCACTACGAATATCGTAATATAAAACCATAACCTACCTCCACCGAAGAATTGAAATCGACAAGAAATCTCCCAAGCTTTGTTATTTTCCTCAGCCTCTCGATCGATCTCTCTATCCCTCTTTCTGTTCTTTCTTTTGTTTTCTTATGTTCAAACCCTCTTTCTTTACCCTAATTAATCATATAATTAAGTGTGAAAAAGGACAATAAACCCCTCTAATTAACTTAAGGTTACCCCTTTTAACCCCCAAGTAATTAGACCTATTAATATTAACCCTCAATCTTTATAATTAAGGAAAGAATAGTCCAAAACGACCCCTAAAACGTGTAGAGGAATCCTATTTTGCCTGGGACTGCGCAACCTGTGACGGGCCGTCATGCCTGCGACGGTCCGTCACGCATGTCGTCGCAACTGCCCAAAATCCCATCGTCACCACGGACACTGTGACGGTCCGTCACACCTGTGACGGTCCGTCCTGCACGTCCGTCATGGCGGTCAGAAACTCGTTTCTTGAACCAAATTCTCAAAAGTTAAAGTGTTTTGCAACGGGAGCTCACGACGGTCCGTCGTGGCTGTAACGGCACGTCCTGCAGGTCCGTCACAATTTACAGAGAGTCGATTTTCAGTACCCAATTTCAGAATTTCTAAGTATGTTGCAACGATACACCCTCGACGGGCCGTCGTGCCTACGACGGTCCGTCGTGGTGTCCGTAGTATGGCCCAGTTTTTCCAGAATAAAATCTGCTGCTCAAACGACTAAACAGGTCGTTACAGTTTTAAATTAACAAAATATAACAATTGTTGAGTCAGACAACTTCTAATCAATTATAACTTCCTAGACGGTTGATGTCATAAAGCCATAAATATTGGACAGTCTCCTACTCACTATACTCAATAGTGTAAACTGTTGTAAATAGAAGAGGTTAAAGCGTTTAGGTGTCAGCGCCAGAATTAATTTCTAATTTTAAATTATTAATTAATTTAATATTATTAATTTGTTTTTTAATAAACAGATAAAAGTTATTATTTTAGAAGATAAGTTAGAGTTTTAAATTAACAAAATATAACCGTCAATTGTTGAGTCAGAGGACTTCTAATCCCTTATAACTTCCTAGACGGTTGATGTCATAAAGCCATAAATATTGGACAGTCTCCTACTCAATATACTCAATTGTGTAAACCGTTGTAAATACGTCTCAAAATATTTAAAAAATTATCATCTTATGATTGTTGATCTGAAAACATCCGCTAAGAAAATTGCACGACATTGTCAAGTTGATACCATTCATCAATATAATTGGAATTTTGGCATTTATGGATCACAAGGTAATACTTTTTAGTTTCTGTTAAATTGTTTTAGAACATTTACGAAAACAAATTCAATAATCTTTTTTCTATTTTAAACCTTTATATTTTGTGAACTACAAAATGCTGAGAAATTTTGATATAATAGTTAAGTATTTTCATATTAAGAGTCTTTAATTATCTTAAATGTCTGATATGATAAGTCATTCTTTAAATAATGTTTGGAGAGTGAGGTTGTGAAAATACGTATTTATGTATTTTTGTAAATATTAAACTATTATTTAAATCACTAAATTGGATACTGCAATTTTGTTCTTTATTAATTTCAGATCTTTAGTTTGTATCTAATATCTAAATGTTATGTGCATTTTTTATGAAGTCAAAAAATCTTCAAATCTCAAATGAAGCATGGGTGTTTGTATAGTTGAATAATATAATTATATCCATTTATATCTTATTAAAAATGATTATATTTCATTTATATCATATCATATAGTGTGAGAGAGTTCTTCCATTTTAATTTATATGACTAAATATCTATTATACTATTTCTTTTATGAGCATATATTTTATAAATTATATTCAAATTTTAGATATGCATTCTCTTTTTTTTTTTTTGTGAAAATACAAAGAAATTACTATACGTACTTTGTGAAATCAAACTTGATTTTGTTTGATTAATTATTTTTCGATGAAATAGTCATTAACTTTTTGTTAAAGTATCTAGATATTTTGTTATCTTTCTAGAGGTTAAAAAGATAAAATTTGAAGATTTAGTAGGAGTTTAAAGAAATTCAATAGAACTAACTATCAATCACCTTCATTAAAAGAGAACAAAACACTCCAAACTTTTCAAATACCATCATCTTAAAATTTTAAATATCTTTTTTTAAACAATTTGATAAAAACAATGTTAAAGTAACGCATGTGGTCTTTTTTTTGTGGAAGACATTTTTAAAAATTTTAACCATCTTTCCACAACCTCCTCATTTATAGAAAAATAAATAAATAATAATAATTAATCTATATAATAATAATAATAATAAGAAGAATAATAATAATAATTTTATTAATAATCTATATGTAGATATATAATTTATCTATATATGATAAAAATCATTAGAAAAAAATTACCACAAAAAAATAATTAAAAATCTAAAAAAATCAAAATATAAAAAAATGTAAGTCATCAAAAATTGAAAATAAAAACTAATAAAAATAAAGATAGTTGTTTATATCTTTAACACATTTTGGACTCTTAAAATAATTATACGTGTATGGTCATCACTAACAAAAAAAAAAAAAATTGTAAATTATTAATAATTTAATTGAAATTCTAAAGCCGAAAATAATAAAATTCAAACATTGAAAGTAAATTTTTAAATAATAAAAATTCTTTTTGAAAAAAATGAGTTTAAATAGTTTTAAAAGATAAGGAACTGAAAATATGTATTTATTATTTGTTTTTTAAAAAAACTCTACAAAGTAACGTATGTGATCCTTTTTTTTTTGGAAGGTATTTTTTAATTTTAAATCATCTTTCCACAACCTCCTCATTTAAAGAAAAACAAATGTAAATAGTAATAATAATAATCAAAAATAATAATAATAATAATCTATATATTCTATATATTATATATATAAAAAAAAACTTACCACAAAAAGAATTAATTTAAAATCTAAAAATAAAAAAAAAATGTAAATCATCAAAAGTTGAAAATAAAAACTAATAAAAAAAATTGTTATATATCTATAACACGTTTTGGACTCTTAAAATAACGTGTATGGTCATCACTAACAAAAAAAAAAAAACCAAAATTTGTAAATTATTAATAAAATTAATTGAAATTCTAAAAATAAAAATAAAAAATTTCAAACATTGAAAGTCAGATTTTTTAAATAATAAAAACTCTTTTGAAAATAAGGAATAACTGAAAATATATATTTATTTTTTATTTTTTTTAAAAAAAAAAACTCTACAAAGTAACTTATGTAATCCCTTTTTTGTGGAAGCTATTTTTTAATTTTGTAATCATCTTTTCACAACCTCAATGTAAATAGTAGTAATAATAATCTACAATAATAATGCAAATATAATAATAATAATAATATAATAATAATAATAATAATAATAATAATAATCGATCTATAGATATATCATTATCTACATCAATATATTATATATAAAAATAAAACTACCACAAAAATAATTAATTTAAAATCTAAAAAATAAAATAAAAAATAAAAAAACGTAAATCATCAAAAATTGAAATAAAAACTAATAAAAAGAAAAAACATTGTTATATATTTTTAACACGTTTTGGACTGTTAAAAAAAGTTATACGTGAATGGTCAATAAAAAGAAATTGTAAATTATTAAAATCCACAACTTCCTCATTAAAGAAAAACAATATAATAATAATAATAATAATAATAATAATAATAATAATAATAATATGTATTATAATAAATAGTAGTAGTAGTAATAATAATAATAATAATCTATATACAGATATACAGTTTATCTATATAATTATAAAAAAATCAGAAAGAAAAAACTACCACAAAAAAGTTAATTTAAAATCTAAAATCTAAATATAAAATTGAAAATAAAAACTAATAAAAAGAAAGTGTTATAAAGTATTTGTATTATAGTGAATGTCTATCATGTGGAGTCCTTTTTAGGATATGGTTGAAGAGTCCTACTTGGAGACCAAGTTAGATTTCTCTTATAAATAGAGCGCTCCTCTTCATTGTAAATTAATTCATCAAGAGAAATAACAAGTCTTCTCTTCTTTTCTCTCTAGTTTCTTTTTCTTATTCTATAGTTTTATAATAAGTTATCAGCACGAGACTCTAATTTCTCAAAAGTGAAGGTTAGATTTGAAGAATTAATAAACGTATTATTTATTCTTTTGTTTTTAATTTTAATGGTCAATCTTACAAAACTAGAGTTCACTGTCCTTCAAAGTTCGGGCAGGAACTACCTGTCATGGGTGTTGGATGCTGAAATCCACCTTGATACAATGGGTCTTGGAGACACCATAAAAGTAGAAAATAAGGCATCAAATCAAAATTGTGCACGAGCAATGATATTCTTACGTCATCATCTTGACGAGATTCTGAAAATCGAATATCTGACAGTTAAGGATCCACTTGTTTTGTGGAAAAACCTAAAAGAAAGATTTGACCACTTGAAGATGGTCATACATCCAAAGGCACGATATGATTGGATGCATCTAAGGCTACAAGACTTTAAGTCTATACATGAGTATAATTCTGTCATGATCAGAATCACTTCTCAATTGAAATTATGTGGAGAAACGGTTAGTGAGATTGATATGATGGAAAAGACGTCCTCCACTTTCGATGCCTCGAATGTTCTCTTGCAGCAACAATATCGAGAGAAAGGTTTCAAAAAGTATTCTGAACTAATTTCTCATCTTCTTATGGCCGAGCAAAATAATGATTTATTATTGAAAAATCATGAGAATCGACCTACTGGATCTGAACCACTTCCTTAAGTGAATGAGGCGTACGTCCACCATGCTGGGCGTGGAAAAGGTCGCGGTCCTAATCGTGGTCATGGACGTGGACGTGGACGTGGTCGTGGTCGTGGTTATGATCAAGAACGTAATTCTATTCCTGGCATTAATCATTCATCAAATAAAAAGGAAAAAAAAGATGAGAAACGTGAAGCAACTAGGGAAGGTTGTTTTCGATGTGGTGGAAGAGGTCATTATGCACGTGATTGTCGTACTCCCAAACACTTGGTTGAGTTTTATCAAGAATCACTAAAGAAGAAAGAGAAAAATCCTAAGGCAAATTTTATCTCTGAAAATCAAGTTGACATCACGCACTTGGATGTAGCAGATTTCTTCGCACATCCTGAAGGAAAAATGGATCACTTAATTGGTGATGGTTCTGTGAACATGGAAGAGTGATATTTTTTTTGGTAGTATTTATTAATAAATTTCATGTAATGATAGTTGTTTGCATGAGTATTAGTATTTTAAATTAGTTTAGTCGTTCATTAGCTTGTTCCTTAATTCTTAATAAAATAATATATATTTTTCATTGATTTATTTATATGATTCTAATATGATAGAGTTACTCAAATACTAAACTTTATCACGTGTTTGTATTATATTAGGTCTTTAACTTGATCTAATGTTAAAAACATGCAGTCTGTTATTAACTAGGATTAAATAATGATTTTATTTTATTTACCTAACAACTCGTTTTTGACTTAGAGGAAACAATAAATTAACGCTCAATTTCTAATATTTAATTATTAATTTATTCCTTTGAATATATTGTACCCTTTTGAAAACACTAATATTTATATATATTTATTTTGTGTATGTCATTTCATGTGAAGATATGGATAATTCTAAGAACATATTATCGAAATATGAAGATATTTGTTTGATTGATTTTTCTCATTTAAGTATGGGTAAAATAAATGTTACTACAATTTTTGGTAGTACTAATATGATTGAGGGTTTTGGAAGAGCCATTGTAATTTTGCTCAAGGGAACTAAACTCATCATTAATAATGCTATGTTTTCTCCAAAATCTAAGAGAAACTTGTTGAGTTTTAAAGATATCCGTGAAAATGGTTATCATATCCAATCAATGGATGAAATAAATCTTGAATATCTTGATATCACCAAGAATGTCTCTGGGCAGACATGTGTTATTGAAAAGTTCCCTACTTTATCTTCTGGCTTGTATTGGACAAAAATTAATGCAATTCAGGCACATTTTTATAGTAAATAAGAAGTTTACTGATTCCAATACATTTGTACTTTGGCATGATCGCCTAGGACATCCTGGGTCAATAATGATGAGACGAATTATAGAAAATTCGAATGGACATACGCTAAAAGACCTAAAAGTTCTTTTAAATGGTGAATTTTCTTGTACTGCTTGTCATCAAGGCAAGTTAATTGTGAGACCATCACCAATGAAAGTTAAGATTGAGTTTCTTGCGTTCTTGGAACGTATACATGGAGATATTTGTGGACCTATTCACCCACCGGTCATTCAGATATTTTATGGTTCTAATAGATGTTTCTTTTAAGATGGTCTCATGTGTACCTATTTTCATCTCGTAACTTGACATTTGCAAAATTATTGGCACAAATAATAAGGTTAAGGGCGCACTTTCCTGATAATCAGATTAAGTCCATTCGTCTTGATAATACTGCAGAGTTTTCATCCCAAATATTTAATGATTATTGTTTAGCAATTGGGATAAGAGTTGAACACTCCGTTGTTCATGTTCATACTCAGAATGGTCTCGTAGAGTCATTAACTAAACGTTTGCAATTGATAGCAAGATCATTGCTTATGAAAACTAAGTTGCCCACTTCTGTGTGGGGAAATGCAATTTTGCATGCTGCAACACTTATTCGTCTCAGACCGACAAGTTATCATAAGGTTTCTCCATTGCAATTGGTTATGGGTCAACAACCTAATATATCCCATCTAAGAATTTTTGTAAGTGTTGTACATGTGCCTGTGGCACCACCAAACCGCACTAAGATGGACTCACAAAGAAGGTTAGGAATATATGTTGGGTTTGAGTCACCCTCTATTATTCTCTATCTTAAACCATTGACTGAGACATGTTTACTGCTAGATTTGCAGATTGTCGGTTTGATGAGACAGTTTTCCCAAAACTAGGGGAGAGAATAGTGAAATAAAAAGAAAAATTTTATGGAAAAATTTATCATTGTCTCATCTTGAGCAGCAGATTTTATTTCTGGAAAAACTGGCTGAGGCGACGGATCCCACGACGGACCGTCATGGGCACGATGGACCATCGAGGGGGTATCATTCCAAAACACTTAGAAATTAGAAATTTGGGTGCTGAAATCAACTCTCTGAACTTCGTGACGGAATGGCAGGACGGACCGTCACAGGCGTGACGGACCGTCACAGATTCTTTAGTGGAAATTGAGTCTCTGAACTCTGTGACGGACCTGCAGGATGGACCGTCGCAGGTACGACGGGCCGTCACAGGTTGCGTAATCCCAGTCTGGGTCGGATTCTGTTTAAGTTTTAAAGAGGCGTTTCGGACTATTCCTGCTATAATTATGAATTTCGTGGGTTAATATTAATAACTCAAATTCTTGGGGGTTAAAAGAGATAACCTTGAGTTAATTAGTGGGTTAATTCCTCATCTTTTATACTTAATTATATGCTATTAGGATAAAAGAAAGAGGGTTTGAATAAGAAAAATAGAAAGAACAAGAAGAGAGAGAGAGGATCGATCGAGAGAGAGGAACGAAGGGGATATCAAAGATTGTGAGGATTTGCTTGCTTGATCACGAAATCTTCGGTGGAGGTAGGTTATGGTTTTTGATACTATTCATACTAAACTCTTAATAGCGAATGATATGTATTGGTAGTATTGTAAACCCTTCTATATGCTTAATTGTATGCTTGCATTAATGTGAATTATATAATTGAGATAAAATAAGCATGATGAAGCTATTGAATCCTAAATCTTGAAAGAAATCCTAATCTACCTTGTTAATGGTGATGCCTTGGTATAAAAGAAGGCTTGATGAACTAAAGTAATGAGATTGATGATGCCTTTGTACAAGAGAAGGCTTGATGAATTGATAGAATGAGATTAGTGGATCGGAGTGTCACGTTCCGACACATAGTATTAAGGGTTCGGGTGTCACGAACCGACACGTAGAATTAGGGGATCGGAGTGTCACGTTCCGACACATAGTATTAAGGGATCGGATGTCACGAACTGACATGTAGAATTAGGGGATCGGAGTGTCACGTTCCGACACATAGTATTAGGGGATCGGGTGTCACGAACCGACACGTAGAAGTAGGGGATCGGAGTGTCACTTACCGACACATAGTAGTAGGGGATCGGAGTGTCACGTACCGACACAAGAAGAATAAAGATAATGAATCTGGAAAGATGTTAATATACTCAATCTAATGAACCTAATTCCCAAATAAGTATGGTATTGAGGCTTGAGTCCTCATGGATGAACTTGGTAGTACTTATTGATGATTATAGTACTTGTTGTTGCTACATGTTGAGTATTGTAGTTGATTTATGATATTAACTGATATATACTGTTTTCTATTTTGAGTTGGCCGATGCTACCTACTCAGTACTTGTGTTTTGTACTGACCCCTACTTGTATGTTTCTTTCTTTGTTATTTGTGGAGTGCAACAAACGTACCGTCGTCTTCAACTCAACCGCAACTCTAGCCAGTCTTCATTACACCGGATTTCAGGGTGAGCTAATGCTTCTAGCTTGGACTGGATCTTCTTCTTCAAGTCTTGATGCCTTGAACTTCCGGCATGGACTAGCTTTTTACTTATTTTAGCTTCTTAGATACTCTTAGATTAGTAATTTGAGGATAGATGTTCTTGTGATGATGACTTCTAGATTTTGGGGATAATAATAGTTATTGAATTGATTTTTATTAATGAGTTTAAGTCTTCCGCATTGTATTTTGTTAATTTTACATTGAAATGTTGGGGTTAGATTGGTTGGTTCGCTCACATAGTAGGATAAGTGTGGGTACCACTCGCGGTTCGGTTTTGGGTCGTGACAGATATACTTATTTGATTATAGTAGTGTCTTTTTTTAATTGATTAATGAAAATCCTTTTTTCATACAATTTTATTTTATGAAAAGATATTTGATTAAATAGAGGTAATCTTATTTTGTAAGATTGAACGAGATAGGAGTATGCTAAAGAGGTTGCAGCATGCTTTGCAAATTATATACTTATATTTTAGCTAAAAATATTTAATATTTTTAATGCTAATCTTATATTAACCTATGAATTTAAATTTTAACTATATAATAAATATCAACTCAACAAACGCCACATATGTTATTAATCTTCATTATACTAGAAGAAAAAGTAGTTAGAATATACCCATTTTTCACATAAGTCATGCTAAAATTTTGTTAGCATGAAATGTATATTATAAAACTAAAACATTATCTATGGTCATATATGCAGTTTTATTACTCAATAAGAATTTGTATTGGTTATTTTTTAAATTTAAAAATATTATATTTGTAAATATTCGTGCAACGCACGAATACATATACTAGTGGTAACAAGTGAACTAAAAAAATATTAAATTTTTAATCATGTTTATGTCAAATAGAAAACTGGTTTTAGTATATTTGTTATAAAACTCTCAAAATTAACAGTTATATTAGATCGTTTACCCAAATGGTAATAACATAGATTATTTATTTAACTTGGTATTATAAATAGGATAATTTTAAATGAGCATAAAATTTGCGAGAATTTGAATGGAAATTTTAAAAATATATTATTTCTTTTTTATTTTAAAATAAACTGTGTTTTTTCCAATTTTAATTAAAAGGGTAAAAATATGAAATAATATCTGCCAATTTTTTTTTTCCTTATAAATATATCCCTAATAAAATTGATTTAGCTAGCGTTTGGCCATAGATTTCCAAATATTCTTGGCAAATATTATTTGAGTGAAAATTTGGGTGAAATTTCACCATGTGTTTGGCATAAAATTTGGGAAATATATTTCACCTATTTAGAAAAATATGATTTATACACACATCTTTTAAAAACTATCAAAACTAACTAAAAGTTTGTATTATAACTCAGTTGAATGTTCATTACAACAATAACAAATAATGTCCATGACACTAAAGCAATGTGGTAATTTGGAGTGAGTGCAACAAGAATTATACCATACATCGTGAAGTAGACAAAGTACATGACTTTGTTACCCAAAGCCAATTTTTAATATTTTTCATCAACAATCATATCATTATTTAATATTCACTAAATATTTCATCACTATTTTGGTGTTCACGTAAAAAAATGATGTAATACAACGCAAGCAACAACTAGAAAGGGTGTTTTTGTAAAAGATAAAAGATTGGGGTAAAATTTTAATTTTTAAAATATACCAAATAATGAGATTTGGCCAAAATACTAGAAAAAACTAGTATTTGGAAATTTGGTATATTTGCCAAATAATGACAAATTGTATAAACAAACATTATTTGCCAAATTTTTCCCAAATATTATTTGGAAAATTTATGGGCAAACGGGCCCATAGTTAGTGAGAAAGCGGAATAACGTATTTTTAGGTTAAGCGGGGAGTAGATATTGTGTTTGCGTTTGGGAAGATGAAACGGCTGGAATCAATGAGTATGAATATGAACGATGATTTAGTTGCAGAGATCATCTCCTACTTGCCTTTGAAACTTGCTACTCAATGTAAAGTTATATGCAAGAATTTTAATCGTTGGATCTCTGATCCGCAATTTTGTAAAACTTTGTTCCAACATCAAAAGTTGTCAACACTAGTTTTGTCCTATAAAGTAGATGGTGAAAAATTACTTCAAAAACCTTAGTATCACAAAAACAACAACAATCGATGGCCCGTTTCGTACTGAACCCTTTGGATTTAGGATTGTGGCTGAATCGAAGGGTCTGCTTCTACTTGTGTTTTCTCGACTTGGGCTATTCTGTATTTTGAATCCTATAAGTGGAGCTCATCAATTCATACCATACCCTGACCATTATCGTCGTGGTAATTGATCATGCAAGCTTATTTGTTGATTACCCTGCTTCAGATCAATATAAATTGGTAACCCTTGAGATACTGGATCAACCAAAACCAAAATATAATATTCATATACTTGAGCCACATGGTGGGTTAATGTGGCGTGAATTTCAACTCAAAAGGACTAAAAGGATTACTAAAACACCTGAGCAAGGTTCCCTCTTGCATTGGCTCGTACTTGATACACACATTCTTGTTTTTGATGCAAAGAGAGAAGAGGCTTCAATTCTTAACCCTTCCAAGTTCATCAGTATTCGTCATAAGCCAAATCCAAATGCGAGGATCTGGCACTATTCCAGTCAAAACATAGTTATTGTGCAAGGACAACTTACATTTGTTCATACCTACCACAAATGGAAATCATTGCTCTTCATAATTTTGAAAGAAGAAAATGGAGAGTTTCCCCTGCTTTCGAGTCACGCACTTATGCTGCTCTTCCAATCTATATTGATGGTAAAGAGGTCCTATTCCTAGTTGGTGGTGGATATCTGTATGAATATGATTTTGATACAAATACAATAAAAAATGTTGCAGTTGCAGATTATAGTGATGGAATTCCTTCTGTCGTATATCCCTTCAAACCATCACTAGCCTCTGTCCATGAGACACTCGCAGGAACAGTTGACGCTAACCATCTCCCCCACCATTATTGCAATCTTAGATGAGCTCAAAAGATGTATTACCATCTAGTTTCTGTTCAATTTTATTTATCTTTTATTTTATTACAGCTACTCATGTCAAATTTATGTTTCTAATCAAACAAATCTGCTTCCTGACCAATTTGTACTTAGAATAAGCAAAATCTTAAAAAATATAGCTACTACTGGAAAGTGTTGAATATGATATAGGTTTCTTATCTATATACTAAATCATAAGATAAGGAATTTTATCGCACATCAACAGATGATGCCTCTAGTCGAGGAGTGCTGTCTCTCAAACTGTTGTGAATCAAGTTGACTTTGCTAGGGCCTATGGGCTAGTCGAGGAGTGTGGATAAAGCATTTTCTTCCTTCATTAGTATTTATTTGCTTGTATATATTGATTCCGCAAATGATTCTACCATTGTCTGGACTCTGGAATGCTTCAATTGCACTATTGGAGGCAGGAATGGTTGTGCATTCAACACACCAACACCAACCACAAATGACAAGCTAGTGCGAAATGGGAACAACATGGAGAAATATATCTGTGGTTGTTATGTGAGATGCTTCCTACATTTTGTTGTGATATATAACATGGATGTTGTTTATATGATTCATCTATAGGCAATTGGTGTGATTGACATTGCTGAGCCGTTAACTGGACGAGAACCTACCAGATTGCTGGAGTAGATAAGAGGATGAATACATCTTTTTCTATGGCAGCTGAAATTTATAAGTTAACTTGTCTTACATCACTGGATCGGCCAAAGGTGGTGCCAACTATTTGTCCAAACAACTTCACTAGTCCGTTGACAATTAGGTACTGCTTCTTTTCTTTAACTGATGAAGTGGGATTACATCTTAATTTTATTCTCGATTACATCTCTGGCACTGTTCATGGTGTTATGAAGCACTTAAATCAGTTGAACCAAGGATTGCCTTTGGTACTAGTGAAATTTGTACAAATCCACCTTTCCAGGTATTATCCTACAAAGATCCCCTTAGAGGAGTATGTTGCGGAGACATTTGCCATTTTAGAGGTGTTATGGTTCTAGTTAAAGGTGGACAACATGTTCAGGAGGAAACGAGAGTAATGCCAATTTCCTTAATACTCTCCAAAGACAACACAAAGTTACACTTTGCATCAGAACATCTAAGATCGTTTTATTTGGCCAAGTTTATTGCTGGATGGAGGAGTGTTGTTTCACTTAACACTCGTGACATTGAAGCGTGTGGAAATTGGTACTCATCAAATAATTGAGGGAGTTTTGGATGGATTTCTTGACTCGAACCTTGGGGACAAGGTTCCTTTTGAGGGAGGGAGTATTGTTGTGAATCAAATTGACTCTGTAAGGGCCTATGAGCTATTAGAGACTTTATTTGGGATCCATGTCCAATTACCATGTTAAAAAGGACAAGGAGTTGGAAGAACTGTTATGAAAATTATGTCGAAACTTTGGCTTTCAGTTATCTCTCATTCCTTTTCTCTGTTCTAGTATCTCATCCCCTTCTAGTTACCTTCTTGTATGTTAATCAATCAGTAATTACACTTAAACCACTCAAAAAGTGTACCTATCAAACACACTTGGCTGATGTGTCACCCGTCGTTTGAAGCACACCTTTTGAGCGCGTGAAGTCAGGAAAAAAAACTGATGTATCTGATTGGCACAATTAATTATCCAAATCTTCTCCTTTTATTTATCCAACCCTAGATTTCCCCCCTTTTTTTTTTATTCCTCATCTCTTTCTTCTCCACATCTCACCATTGTTGCTGAAAATCAAAAAAAAATTCTTCAGTCATCTTCTTCACAATGAAAGAAATGTCCAATTTGTCGATTTCAACTTCTTCAAATGTCCTAGCTTTCTTGAATCAGTCGTAGAACATGTCTTATTCACCTCTTGAAAATGTCTTCTTCTTTAACTCTCTAAAGTTAAAATCAAAATGGTATTATTAAAGCAACATCAATCCTGATGGTTGAATTAAAAAAAAAACATGATTACACAAAACCCATAATCAAAGTTGCTAAAAATAACTAAAAACAGAGTTGTACCTTTTTGATTTCTTGGTGATTTCAAGTTTTAATCATATTTGTTAATGATAAAAAAGAGAAGAACAAGAATAATCGAGCTATGCAAGTTAGAGAATATTGTTTGGGAGGAAAGGGGAGGATAAATTATGAAATAGTTTTAAATTGTTTGGGAGGAAAGAGGAGGATAAATTATGTATTATTTTTATAATAAAAATAAAAAGAACAAATAGAGAGTTCATAAAATTATTAATGATGGAATTTAAGTTGGCAGTGAGGACGGGCTTCAAAGAAGAAGATGTAGCGGGGCTGCTGCATCTGATAATTTTTTTTTGTAAAAAAATACTTTTTTTTAATTTGCTATAATTCACGGTATGATTGACTCTTTTTTCATATTATAGTGTTTGAAAGTCACGCATTCTATATATTTTTGGGTAATGTCATTGAAGTGTCTAATAGACACACTTTGTGTACACATAAGGTGTTCAATAGGAATATGGCCTCATTAAGGTGTCTAAACGGAAAAAAACATGCAAGTTCAAGATGCCCCTTATATATATATATATATATATATATATATATATATGGTTGACAGTTGTTTTGTTTGTTGTCATGGTTGTCGCTTACATTGGATATTTACATTCTACAATATTTACATAATGTTGCATTTTGACTGCTGCATTTTGGCCCTTTTTCAGCGTTATTCAGCACCAGAAAGTATGTTTGGAATAGTAGAAAAGATGAATTTAGTGTGTAGTTATGGGGAGGAGAAAATGTGGAGTGTGATTGCAAGATTTAAGTACTTGACGGTTTGCAAGAAGTAGCAGCAAAGTCCACATTATCAACAACAAAAGTGTTCGCCATCAACATTTGTAGTAGTTGAGTAGACAAAAGGGTGGTGCCAGCCATATCGCAAAAAAGTAGTATATACTACACTGATAACAAAAGGAGAAAACTATTAGTTGTTGAAGAAATAGAGTGTTCAAAAAAATATTTCCTAAGTTGTATAATTTGATTATTTAGTTAGGAATAAGGTGAGTATCCTGCAGGTTGTCATCCAAATCTAGGCATAATTCTGAGGAATCATGAGTCCAAAAAAACAAAAAAAAAGCAAATGAGAGTGTAAATATTGAACAAAATATCAACAAGCATGTGGGTCATCGACAGTACCTCCCATCCCTCCTTGTATAATCAAATTTCTAATGAGACTACAAGTCGCTGAGCCAAGTTACTGAAAAGCAATGTGCGAACAATTACTTCCACAATCAATGACAGTTTTAGAGTTACTGAATCATGATAATACACTTTTTTCTTTACCAATTAAGAAACACAACCTCAAGGTATTGTCCTCCTCTTTATCACTAGAGAAAAGACTCATCAGACAAGTTAGATACCTATTCAACAAACAAAAAAACGAGTATCAATCAGTAGCAGTACCACTATCATCTATGCCACTGCCAGTCCTCAAACAACACCCCAACAAAAACCTCACTATGATATTACATACCTCATTCACCAAGCCAAGTTGAATGGTTGGTATATTGAACCCCATGAGGTACATACAATAATTTAAAATTTATTTTTTTTATTTTTTATAATAACTTAAACTTTTAGATGATACACATGTGTTTATGGAAACAGATTTAAGTAGAAGAAGAAGTGGGTCACGGAAGCATAACACATAGCCACATATATATAGAGGAAGATGGAGAGGATATGAAGTTGCAGTCAAAATTCTGTGTCTCGATGTACTTTATGCATCATAAGCAGATGTCAATCCTACTGTAATAGCCTAATACTTCTTTACAGAGTGATTAAATCGATTTCACTAACCTAGCATCATGGTAGACATAGTTGTTGAAAATGTTAAGGTAAAGTTGCTCCTATTCCTTCAAATACTCATGTAACACCCTTGAGATTTTCATGTACTCCCCCCTACTTCAGATTTCAAAACTTAAACATTGTTGTAGAATACCAAAAACTTATTATGTGTTGTTTTCGACAGTTAGTAGTATATAAACTTGGTGGAGCGGCTAACAAATAATTTTATATAAATGGTCAGAAAATGTCTAATGCTTTTGACCTTCTTACAGTAAATATAACACTAGAGCCTGAAAAAGACAATGATATGGTTGAAGGTTTTGAGAAGAGAGTGCTTCTATTCTTCTTTTTGCACGACACTTTTTTTTAAAACTGCTTTTCAGCCGAATGCCAAGAAAAAAAAGTCAGATTTTGCAAAACCTTTAAAATTATAACTGTTCTCACATAGAAAGTTATAAATGTTAAATCATACAGTAATTTAAGATATACTGCGATACGACAGAAATTCGAACAATCTTACAATATTTCACTTGATAAGACACTTATACCTTTGCCACAATCCAACCACCATTTTAAAATTTATCCTTGTTATATATCTATCATATACATTCTAATATTTGTTTTGTTAGCCTCCGCATGGAGATAAACTAAATTGTTCAAAGGGAGTATTAATTTAATACAAACCATTCAATCTCTCTACATTACCACATTTCAAATGGCATGTCAGCAACCTTAAGTTCACACTTGTCTTCACAAACTCATGCAAGAAATGTGAAAATTAGAAAGGGAAGAAAATTACTCAGCTCAAAACATATGCACACAACCAACTGTTTCTACTTGCCCTTTCCACTTGAAAACAATGGTTCTTTTCAAAGAAAAAATAATGTGTGGGTTGAGTTTGTGGTTGGGAATTGTGGTGTTTTTTACTTCTGTTAATTTTTTCTTGCTTTTCTTAACTTGAATGAACCAAGTAAACTTGAAAAAACTTGAAACACTTATCTCTTTCTCATTTTTTATTTGAGATTTCATTTATTCTATGATCTCTAAGCATCAGTCATCCCTCACTAGTTACATGAGACTTCACCTATCCTACGTCATTTTGCAGTTCTTTTCTTGGTAAGCTAGATATAATGCTAATATGCTCCTTCACTCACCTAACTGCACAAAATTCAAAATGATTGAATTCAACTACTGAGGTAACCGCCTAAATTGGTGCAGATATTATTGAATTTAAAAGAGTATATTTACTCGTCCAATTTTAGTAATAAAGGCAGCATGAATTTCTCAACAACTACTTGACATTTAATAGCCTTAACATGTAAGACACATACTCCTTAACAACTTACTTGACACTCATCCCTCATCAGAGTTAAAATAAAATGTAAAAGCAACTAAGCCAACACCTGTTTTTTTAATCTTTTCAAATCTTGCTCTAAAGTAGTCAGAAATCCACCATAACGAGTTCACTGAAATTGAAGATATTTCAGACTCTACTAAACTATACCAAAATGAAATGTTGTATAAGACCTTCTGCTTTGACCCTGAGAAGCTTGAACAACTAAAAGCAAAAGCTAGAGAAGATGGCAATGTTACCAAATGCACTTCATTTGAAGTCTTTTCAGCTTTCATCTGGAAAAGCGTGAATTCAGGCATTACAGATGAAGCCTAATAAAAGACAAAACTTCTCTTTGCTGTAGATGGAAGATCAAGATTTGATCCTTCAATTCCACAAGGATATTTTGGAAACATAATTGTTTTAACTAATGCACTCTGCACCGCTGCAAAGATAGTAAAAAATTCACTTTCTGCTGCTGTTAAGTTGGTTCAAGAAGTTGTTAAATTGGTTACAGACAGTTACATGAAAAACAAGAGCTAGACCTTCTTTAACTGCTACTTTTCTTATTACTACTTGGTCTAGGCTTTCTTTCCACACGACAAATTTCGGTGGGAAAAGCCTATTGTATCAGGGCCAGTGGCTTTACCGGAGAAGGAAGTTTCTCTATTGCGTTCTCAAGGGAAAGAGAGGAGAAGTGTCAATGTGCTTCTTGGATTGCCAGCTTCTGCTATGAAGACATTTGAGGATTTATGGAGATCTAAACAGCCATATTGCAGCCTTAATTTTCCATGAAATATACATTATTTATGTGTAACTGATTGTGTTTTTTTAGTTTGTGTTGTTGTTATTATTAGTACTATGTATTGTTATTTCTATTTGGCATCACTTCATGCTCTTTTACTTGTTTCTAAATGTTCATTTTTATCTCCATCCCATTGAGATCAACATGTGTTTTCCATCAAACATTTTAAAAAAAATATTATAATACACATTACATGTTGTGGTTTTGTGAGACACTAAAGCAGAATGAGACATTCACGAAAAGTACTTATGGGATTGTGATAATATTATCGTTACCTCTAGTATGAACAATACACTAATGATTTGTGAAGTTTCAGCCCATCCAAAAATCAAGAAATGCCTAATCCACTTTGCAAAAGTAAGGAGTTTGATTCGAAAAATTATATTGAACATCCCATGTAGACAGGAACATACTTCGGGTCACAAATTCCAATTCATTTAAGTGCAGAGGTTACGAAAAGAGAGTGTAAGATCATAATTCCACTTATACCTGCTACCAATAGTTTCTTACTTTGTTTTTGACACAAATACATGCTACCAATAGTTTCTTACATTGTCCGTGACACAATCACGTTCTTTTTCTAGTTATCATCCTCTTCACGAGTAACAAGACTATAACTTTGTACCCTTGAACCCCTCAAACACTCCAAAATTTTCTATCCACTGAATGCTAATAATTGAGGAGTTAAAACGAGGAAGGAGAGAAAAAGAAATCACATTAACGGATGGAAAATATTAACTTCACACTACACGCAAAATAACTACAGAATGAATTTAGCATTTTTTATAATTCGTATCTATCAAATAACAACTGGTACAGTTGACCTTCAACATATGATATTATTATGTAGTCATGTGAATTCATGAAAGCTTCGACAAACAAAATAGTAAAGCTATTTGGTCTCAATACACTCTTTTCCTACATAACAATTGGGGACTACAACAGTTTGATAACACGTCATAGGTTCAATTAGTATTTCAACTTTTTCCTGTATTTCCAGAAAATTAGTTGACAAACAATTTTGCTAAGCATTGGCCCTTCCTTAGTATTTGTATGATATTTCATTTATTCGATGATCTCTAAGCGCTGGTCCTTCCTCACCATTTTCATGAACTTTCATTTATCAATTTCAAAAGCCAAATTCAACATAAAAGAAACCTAACAATTCCACTTCCCCTAAATTCTACAAAAGAAGAACAAAAAATATAGTGATCGTGCATTATGCCTATAAAACAAAGGAGAGTAAAAGGTAGATTTAGAGTGACAACAAGTTCTCCACACCAAAACTCACAAGCAACAATATTCCAACCAACACTACCTGTTAGGTTATTAACATTTTAATATTAATATTTAACATATTAAATTGCTTTATTTTGGAGTTATAAGAATGAACATTGGAATGGATGACTTCTACATCATCCATTAGCATTGGTTATCCATCAATGTATTTCATTCTTTATTCCTCCATTACTCTTTGTAACCTATGTAACCTATGTAACTCCCGTTGTAACCTTTGCAACCTATGTAACTCCCATTGTAACTTATGTAACCTATGTAATTCCCATTGTAACTTATGTAACCTATGTAACTCCCATTGTAACCTATGTAACTCCTAAGGCCATTATCTTCACTATTTACTACCTCCATTATCTTCCTATTCATTGCTAGGAAGACTTCTTGTAGTATAAATAGTGGTAGTCTTCATTTGGTTTTAGAGACACACAATTCATAAGAGAAAACAAAGAGTGAAAGAGTTAGTCTAAAAGAGAGTTCTTATTAGTTGAAGGGAGGTGTTCTTTTTTGTGGAGCTTTGGACTCAACTATTGTCCAGAGTTGTTGAGTTATACTTTGTGAAGGCTTTTGTATCTTGGAGGGGACAAGTCAAAGAGGACTACTGCTGGACCGGTGAAAACATTTGTTGCAGTGGGCTTGAATCTCCTTAAAGAGAGCGAGATATCCGCGCCTCAGCCTGAAGAGATTACTTTCTTCATTTTATTTTCAATTGTAATCTTGCAATTTTATTATCTTGTAAGTTTTTTCACTAACAATTTTAAGGAGATTCATGATGACTATAATTGAAAAAACCACGGATATCAAGATGGGAGATCATAACAAGCCATTTCGGTTCAATGGTAACCATTTCAAAAGATTGAAGGGTAAAGTGCTTTTCTACTTAAGTCTTCTCAATGTTTCTTATGTATTAACTGAGAAGAATCCAAATAAAGAAGACATCACCACTATGAATGATGATGAAACTATTTCTCATCTAGAGAAAGTGGAAAAGTACGATGGTGATTCCTATAAGTGTCGGTATTATCTTCTTAATTGTTTATCTGATAATTTTATGATTATTATGATAGAACTTACTCTAGTGCAAAGAAAATTTGGAAGGCATTGCAGAGTAAGTATGATACCGAAGAGGCTGGAGCAAAAAAATATGCAGCTAGTAGATTTTTTCGTTTCCAAATGGTGGACAACAAATAAGTGGTAGATCAAGCTCAAGACTTCATCATGATCGTTGGAGAGCTTAGGTCCGAAGAGGTTAAAATTGGAGATAACCTTATTGTTTGTGGAATAGTGGATAAACTTCCACCTTCTTGGAAGGAATTTCAAAAAACTATGCGCCACAAACAAAAGGAAACCTCTCTTGAAACCTTGATAGTAAAAATCCGCATGGAAGAAGAAGCAAGGGGCCAAGATGCACTTTTACAAACAGAAGAGAACAACATCACATCGAAGGTAAATTTAATCACTTTGAATAATGCTATTCCTGAAACTCACAAAAATACTTCTTTAAAGCGTAAGAAGAAAAAATTCAAGAAAAATAATGGTAGACCTCCCAAGAAAAATAATGGTGAAAATCACCAAGCACAAAATCAACAAGTTCAAGAAAAGGGAGCATGCTTTATTTGTGGCAAGAGTGGGCATATTGCTCGATTTTGCGAATTCCAGAAACGTGGTCCTAACCCTCAGGCAAACGTTACCGAAGAATCTTTTGTGGCGGTGATTACCGACATAAACATGGTTGAGAATGTTGATGGATGGTGGGCTGATTCTGGTGCAAACCGTCATGTCTGTTATGACAAAGACTGGTTTAAAAAATATAATCATTTTGAGGAGCCCAAAACCATCATGCTTGGTGATGCTCACACTACTCAAGTGCTTGGAAAGGGAGATGTTGAATTGTGTTTTACTTCTTGAAGGATATTAACATTGAAAGATGTACTTTATACTCCTTATATGAGAAAAAATTTGATGTCTAGTTTTCTTCTTAATAAAGCAGGCTTTAAACAGATTATTGAATCTGATCAATATGTAATAGTGAAGAAAGGTATTTTTGTGGGGAAGGGGTATGCATGTGATGGGATGTTTAAGTTGAATTTTGAAATGAATAAAACTTCTACTTCTGTTTATATGCTTTCTTCTACTAATTTTTGGCATGCTCGTTTGTGTCATATTAATGATTGTTATGTTGGAATCATGAGTAGTTTAGGATTAATCCCAATGGTTAAAAAGAATTTTGAAAAGTGTGAGGCTTGTAGTAAAGCCAAGATCACTAAAAGGCCTCATTTTCAAGTTGAAAGGAAAACTGATTTGTTAGAATTAGTTCATACTGATATTTGTGAACTTGGTGGAATTCTAACTCGTGGAGGTAATAGATATTTTGTCACTTTCATTGATGTTTTTTCTAAGTTTACATATGTTTACTTGATGAAAAATAAAAGTGATGCTTTTGAAAATTTTAAAACTTATCTCAATGACGTTGAAAATCAGTTTGGAAGAAAAATAAAAAGAATTAGAAGTGATAGAGGCCGTGAATATGAATCAAATGAGT
The DNA here is from genome assembly GCA_027705065.1 of Solanum peruvianum. Taxonomy (NCBI): domain Eukaryota; kingdom Viridiplantae; phylum Streptophyta; class Magnoliopsida; order Solanales; family Solanaceae; genus Solanum; species Solanum peruvianum. Next base: position 10,846,701 of record JAKWJD010001762.1, on the reverse strand, counting down.
TTAATTCTTTTGTTAGATCATTGGGAATAATTCATGAAACTACTCCTCCTTACTCTCCTTCGTCTAATGGAGTAGCAGAAAGGAAAAATAGAACTTTGGTTGAATTGACTAATGCCATGCTTATTGAGTCACTTGCACCTTTAAATTTTTGGGGTGAAGCTATCTTAACTGCTTGTTATGTGTTGAATCGTGTGCCTTATAAAAAGTCTAAATTGACACCTTTTGAATTGTGGAAAGGTTATAAGCCAAGTATGGGATATCTAAGAGTTTGGGGTTGTCTAGTCTTTGTGAGGCTAATGGATCCCAAGATTACAAAGTTGGGTAAGAAAGTTACTACGTGTGCTTTTCTTGGTTATGCTTCAAATAGTACAGCCTATAGTTTTTTTAATCTTGAAGATAATATTGTAATAGAATCTTGTGATGCTATTTTTCATGAAAATAAATTTCCTTTTGATACTAAAAATAGTGGGGGTCAAAGGATTGAACAAAATATTTTGTCAGTACCTAGTTCTTCTACTTCAACTTTGAAAAATAAAGAAGTTGTTGATTTTGAGTTACAAAGAAGTAAAAGAGCTAGAGTAGAAAAAGATTTTGGTCCTAATTTTTATGTGTTTAATGTTGAAAATGACCCTCTAACTTTGAAAGAAGCATTATCTTCACATGATTCTATTTTTTGGAAAGAGGCTGTAAATGATGAAATGGAATCTCTAATTTGTAATAAAACTTTGAAGTTAGTTGATTTACCACCGGGTTGTAAAACAATTGGTTGTAAATGGGTCTTACGAAAAAAATTGAAACCGGATGGATCTATTGATAAATACAAAGCTAGGCTAGTTGCAAAAGGTTTTAAACAACTAGAAGGCCTAGAATTTTTTGATACTTTTTCTCCGGTAACAAGAATTACATCCATTAGACTTTTAGTTGCTATGGCTGCAATTTTTTGATTTGCAAATTCATCAAATGGATGTAAAAACTACTTTTCTAAATGGAGACCTAAATGAAGAAATTTATATGGACCAACCCGAGTGTTTTGTTGAAGCAGGCCAAGAAAGCAAAGTATGTAAACTTACTAAATCCCTATATGGCTTGAAACAGGCACCAAAGCAATGGCATGAAAAATTTGATTCCTGCATGATTGAAAATGGTTTTAAAACAAATGAGTGTGATAAGTTCATATATCATAAGTCTTGACATAATTCTCATGTGATTATTTGCCTATATGTTGATGATTTGTTGATCTTTGGCTCTAACATGAATGTTATTGATGAAGTTAAAAATGTTCTTAGAAGCCATTTTGATATGAAAGATCTTGGTGAGGTAAATTTTATTCTTGGAATAAAAATAACAAGAACACGTGAGGGGATTTTCCTTTACCAGTCACATTATGTTGAGAAAATTTTGAAAAAATATAACTTTCATGATTGCAAGCATGTTGCTACTCCTTTTGATTCAAGTGTTCACTTATTTCCTGTTGAAAGTGAAAATGATGTAATAAATCAAAAGGAATATGCTAGTAAAATCGGATGTTTGAGATATGTGACTGATTGCACTAGGCCTGATATTGCATATGCAGTAGGAGTACTTGGCAGGTTTACAAGCAAGCCAGGTAATGAACATTGACATGCTATAACAAGAGTTATGAGATATTTAATTGGAACGAAAAATTGTGGTTTGTTCTATAAAAAATATCCTGCTGTACTTGAAGGCTTTCGTGATGCGGATTGGAACACTTTGTTAGGTGATTCCTATTCTACCACTGGTTATGTCTTTAATTTATGTCACGACCCAAGACCGAGCCGCGACTGGCACCCACATTTCCCCTCCTATGTGAGCGAACCAACCAATCTAACCCTTAACATTTCAATATAATATCGACAGAAAGTAATGCGGAAGACTTAAACTCATTAATAAAAACCAATTCATTAACTTCTAAAATTCAACATCTATTATTCCCCAAAATCTGGAAGTAATCACCACAAGAACATCTATCCTCAAATTACTAAACTAAGAGTATCTAAGAAAACAAAAACAAGTAAAAAGCTAGTCCATGCCGGAAGTTCAAGCATCAAGACTTGAAGAAGAAGATCCAGTCCAAGTAGAAGCATTAGCTCACCCTGAAGATCCGGTGTGACGAAGACTGGCTAGAATACTGTTGAGTTGAAGACGACGGCACGTTTGCTGCACTCCACAAATAACAAAGAAGAAAACATAAAAGTAGGGGTCAGTACAAAACACGGGTACTAAGTAGATATCATCGGCCAACTCAAAATAGAGAACAATATATATCAAGTAATATCATAAATCAACTACAATACTTAACATGTATCACAACAAGCACTTTCATCATTAATAAATACCGCCAAGTTCACACATGAGGACTCAAGCCTCAATACCATACTCATTTGGGAATTATGTTCATTAGATTGAGTATATTAACATCTTTCAAGATTCATTATCTTTATTTCTCTCGTGTCGGTACGTGACACTCCGCTCCATCATATTCTTTATTCCTCTTGTGTCGGTACGTGACACTCTGATCCCCTACTACTATGTGTCGGAACGTGACAGTCCGATCCCCTAAATCTACGTGTCGGTTCGTGACACCCGATCCCCTAAATCTACGTGTCGGTTCGTGACACCCGATCCCCTAAATCTATGTGTCGGTTCATGACACCCGGTCCCCCTAGTACTACATGTCGGTTCGTGACACTTGATCCCTTAATTCTATGTGTCGGAACGTGACACTCCGATCCACTAATCTCATTCTATCAATTCATCAAGCCTTCTCTTATACCAAGGCATCATCATTCTCATTACTTTAGTTCATCAAGCCTTTTCTTATACTAAGGCATCATCAATCTCATTACTTTTAGTTCATCAAGCCTTCTCTCATACCAAGGCATTATCATTAACAAAGAGATTAGGGTTTTGCAAGATTTGGGATTTCAATAACTTCATCATGCTTATATAATCACAATTATATAATTGTATCATGCAAGCATACAATTAAGCACATAGCAGGGTTTTACAATAATATCAATACATATCATTCGCTATTAAGTGTTGACTATGAATAGTATGAAATAACCATAACCTACCTCCACCGAAGAATTGATCAAGCAAGCAATTTCCCAAGCAGCGTTTCTTCTCCTCTTTCGTTCGATCGACTCTCCCTCTTTCTTGTTCTTTCTATTTTTCTTATTCAAACCCTCTTTCTTTTACCCTAATTAGTATATAATTAAGTATAAAAGATGGCAATAATAACCCACTAATTAACTTAAGGTTACCTCTTTTAACCCCCAAGTAATTAGACTTATTAACATTAACCTACTAACTTTATAATTAAGGCAAGAATAGTCCAAAACGTCCCTTAAAACCTTTAAGGAAATCCGACCCAGACTGGGATTACGCAGTCTGTGACGGCCCGTCGTGCCTGCGACGGTCCGTCCTGCTGCTTCCGTCGCAGAGTTCAGAGACTAGATTTCCACTAAAGAATCTGTGACGGTCCGTCACGCCTGTGACGGTCCGTCCTGCCATTCCGTCACGAAGTTCAGAGAGTCAATTTTCAGTACCCAATTTCAGAATTTCTAAGTGTTTTGAAACGAGACCCTGCGACAGTCCGTCGTGGGGTCCGTCGTCTCAGCCAGTTTCCCAGAAATAAAATCTGCTGCTCAAAACGACTAAACAGGTTGTTACAATAGATACCAATTTACCTATCGTTCGTCCTCGAACGATCACAAGAAGAAAAACAAGGGCGAGAAGGAGTTCCTCGAATCTTTAAACAGATGTGGATATCTTTCTTGCATATCGACCTCCTTCTCCCAAGTGGCTTCTTCAACCGGCCGATTCTTCCATTGCACCTTGATGGATGCAATCTCCTTTGACCTCAACTTGCGAACTTCTGTATCTAAAATAGCAACAGGCTCCTCCTCATAAGACAAATTTTCATCAAGCAAAACTGAATCCCAACGGATAATGTAGTTTCCATCCCCATGGTATCTTTTCAACATAGATACATGGAATACCGGATGTACTCCGGACAGCCCTGGGGGCAAGGCTAACTCATAAGCCACCTCCCCTACTCGCTTAAGTATGTCAAAGGGACCAATATACCTTGGGATTAGTTTACCTCGTTACCAACCGCCACCATCACCCCTTTCATGGCGAAACCTTCAACAAGACTTGTTCACCCTCCATGAACTCTAAGTCTCTAACCTTTCGATCTGCATATTCTTTTTGCCTACTTTGCGCCGCCAAAAGCTTTCTTGAATAGATTTCACTTTCTCTAAAGAATCCCTCAAAAGGTCCGTACCCCAAGGCTAACCTCAAATGCATCAAACCAACCAATGGGAGACCTACACCTCCTCCCATACAATGCTTCGAATGGAGCCATATCAATGCTTGAGTGATAGCTATTATTGTATGAAAACTCCGCTAGGGTAAGAAGCTATCCCAATGGCCACCAAATTCTATCACCAAGCACGAAGCATATCCTCCAACACTTGAATCGTTCGCTCAGACTGACCATCGTCTGAGGGTGAAATGCGGTACTCAGATCCAACCTAGTACCCCATTCAGCATGCAATGTTTTTCCAAAACTTAGAAGTAAACTGCGTACCTCTATCTGATATGATGGAGAGTGGAACCTCATGCAATCGAACACTTCTGAGATGTAAAGTTTGGCTAACTTCTTCTGATGCATTGTAAGTTACCTTGACCGGAATGAAGTGAGCAGACTTAGTTAACCTATCAACAATCACCCAAATGGAGTCATACTTACCCATTGTCTTGGGAAGACCAACCACGAAGTCCATTGCAATTCTCTCCCATTTCCATTCAGGAATGGGCATTCTCTGAAGCGTTCCTCGGGACTCTGGTGTTCATACTTTACTTGTTGACAGTTTGGACATTTGGCAATAAAATCAACAATATCACGCTTCATTCTACTCCACCAAAAGTGTTGCTTTAGGTCACGGTACATCTTGGTTGCACCAGGGTGTATAGAATACTTTGAACTATGAGCCTCTGTCAGAATAGTGGTGATCAAATCATCGACGCGGGGTACACATACCCTTCCCTTAATCCTCAACATACCTTCCTCATCGATTGTTGCTTCTTTAGCCTCTCCTTGCAACACTTTATCTCGGATCCAGATCAACTTCTCATCATTAAACTGATTTCCCTTAATCTTGTCAAGGAAGGAACATCTTGCCTCCACACAAGCCAAAAATCCTCCCTTCTCATTTACTTCTAACCTCATAAGGTCATTAGTTAGAATCTGAACCTCTCTAGCCAATGGGCGTCTAGAAACTTGCAAATGAGCTAGACTTCCCATGCTTACGGCCTTTCTACTTAAAGCATCTGCTACAACATTAGCTTTTCCCGGATGATACAGAATAGTGATGTCGTAGTCCTTCAGTAGTTCCATCCATCTCCTCTGTCTCAAGTTCAAATCCTTTTGAGTAAAGACATACTGTAGGCTACGATGATTTGTATATACTTCACACTTAATCCCATATAAATAGTGCCTCCATTGCTTTAATGCGAATACTACCACGTCCAACTCCAAATCATAGGTCGGATAGTTACGTTCATGCACCTTTAATTGCCTTGAAGCATAAGCAATTACATTCTTCTCTTGCATTAGTACTGCACCCAAACCCGAATAGGATGCATCACAATAAACAATGAAGTTCTTACCCTCTACTGGCAAGGTAAGGATAGGTGCGGTAGTCAACAAAGTCTTGAGTTTCTGAAAGCTTTCTTCGCACTCATCCGACCATACGAATGGAACATTCTGCTTAGTCAAGTTCGTCAATTGGGAAGCAATATAAGAGAATCCCTTGACGAATCGGCGGTAGTAGCTAGCTAACCCTACAAAGCTCCTTATTTCTGACACATTAGTAGGTCTTACCCAATTCTTCACGGTCTCAATCTTAGAAGGATCCACCATCACTCCATCCTTAGAAACCACGTGCCCCAAAAAGAACACTGCATCTAGCCAAAAATCACACTTAGAGAACTTGGCATAAAGCTTTTTCTCCCTCAACATTTCCAATACAATTCTCAAGTGCTCCTCATGTTCCTTCTTACTTTTAGAGTATATCAGTATATCATCAATAAATACGATCACAAAAAGATCCAAATATGGCTTAAAAATCCCGTTCATCAAGCTCATGAACGCAGCAGGGGCATTCGTAAGACCAAAAGACATCACTACAAATTCATAATGCCCATACCTGGTTCTAAAAGCAGTCTTTGGCACATCCATTGCCCGTATTTTCAATTGATGATAACTGGATCTCAAATCAATCTTAGAGAAGACACAAGCACCTTGTAACTGATCGAACAAGTCATCAATGCGAGGAAGAGGATACTTGTTCTTAATAGCTACCTTGTTCAACTGCCGGTAGTCTATGCACATCCGAAAACTCCCACCCTTCTTCTTCACAAACAAAACCGGAGCACCCCAAGGAGATGCACTTGGTCTAATGAAGCCTTTGCTCAACAACTCTTGAAGTTGGGCCTTTAACTCTCTTAACTCCGCGGGAGCCATTCTGTAAGGGGGTATAGAAATGGGGCGAGTGCCCGGTTCAAGATCAATACAGAAGTCAATATCCCTATCTGGTGGCATACCAGGAAGATCTGCAGGGAACACATCCAAAAACTCACGGACTGCCGAAACCGACTCAATCGAAGGTACTTGGGTAGTGTCATCCTTGAGATGGGCCAAGAAAGCTAAACACCCTTTACTAACCATTTTCTTAGCACGAAGAAAGGAGATGATACGCACCGGATTGGAAGTGTAGTCACCCTCCCACACTAATGGATCTGTCCCAGGCTTGGCTAACGTCACAGTTTTAGCATTACAATCCAAGATCGCGAAATGCGGAGAAAGCCAAGTCATACCCAGAATTACATCAAAGTCAACCATTTCTAAGATAACCAAATCTACATAAGTGTTTCTCCCCATAAAATTCACCAAACAAGACCTATATACCTTTTCAACTACCACAGACTCACCCACCGGAGTAGACACACGAATAGGCATATCAAGTAATTCACAATGTAAATTAAGACCATTAGCAAATGAGGAAGATACATAAGAAAATGTGGATCCAGGATCAAACAATACAGAAGCCATGCAATCACAAACCAAAAGATTACTTGTGATGACAACATCAGATGCCTCCGCTTCAGACCGCCCAGGGAAAGCATAACAATGGGCCCTATCATTTGTCTGTCCGTTGCCCCTACCATGTTGTGATGTAGTGGCTCCAGTTTGCGCATCACCCCGGCCGTTTTGATGACCACCATTACCTCGACCATTGCGTCCTCCCGAATGACGGCCTCTTCCATAACCACCTCTACCTCTAACCATTGGAGGTCTGTAACTTTGTTTTGGACAATACCTCTTAATGTTTCCAGTCTCCCCACATCCATAACATTCTCTGGATTCAAGCATCGGCCTCTTAGAGAAGTGTTGACCGGTCTGAGGTGGACCCCCAACTACAGTTTGTAGTGAAGACTGAATTGGTCGGACTGAGTAACCTCCGGAACCATGTCCTCTAGAATAAGAACCATTAAACTCACCTCCCTTTCGAAACCTTTTTGATGTCGACGCCATGGTGAAGTCATCTGGCTTTACTCCTTCCACCTCTATTACGAAGTCTACCACTTCCTGAAAGGATTTCGCTGTAGCCGCTACCTGTAAGGCTGAAATCCGCAACTCTGACCTCAACACCTTCACAAAACGGCGAATCCGTTCTTGTGGACTGAAACAAAGTTGGGTGGCATATCTGGATAGTGCCCGAAACCTAGCCTCATAAGCAGTAACCGACATCCTACCTTGCTCTAGGCTCAAGAACTCATCTCTTTTCCTATACTTCAAAGTCCGTGGGATATACTTCTCCATAAAAAAGCTAGAGAATGATGCCCAAGTCATAGGTGTTGCCTCTGTCGGTTGACACTCAACATGTGATCGCCACCACATTTTGGCGTTCCCTTGAAACTGATAAGTCACAAACTCAACACCAAACCGTTCTACTATACCCATCTTGTGTAGTAGCTCATGACAATCAACCAGAAAATCGTAGGCATCCTCAGATTCAGCACCCTTGAAGACTGGGGGTTTCAATTTTAAGAACTTACTGAAAAGTTCATGCTGATCATTTGTCATTATGGGCCCCGTAGTCAGACGAGGAAACGTGCCTATCTCCAACGAGGCATCCATGCGGGGAGCCCCAGCAGCGGCATGTCGTACCTCTCAAACCGGAGGTGTTGGTGCAGAAAACACTGGAGGTGCCTGACCCTGATCAGATAACCCGCTAAGATAAGCAAGAACCTGATTGATCATCTCTGGGGTAGGTTGGGGTGGCAATTCCTCATTTTGTACTTGTTCATTCTCCCCTTCCTCACCCTCTCTTACTACTTCCTCAGTAGGTGGAGGAGTCACTGCCCTAGCATCAGATGGGCTAGGCACTTGTCCTCTTCCTCTAGAGGACGTCCTCCCACAACCTCTACCACGGCCTCTTGCCACTGCTCTTCCTCGAGCCACAGCCCCAGTGGCTGGCTCAAACGTTTCTTGTCTTGCCGGTGTTAGTATTGGCGCGGTCGTTGCTCTAGTTCTAACCATCTGCGAAAAGAGTGAAGATGGTCAGATACCAATTTGTATCACCTAGATACCAATTGGATTCAAGTAGTAGCACGAAAGAAAGAAAGAAAGAATGGAATTTTCCTAAAGTCTTATAGCCTCTCAAAGAAAAGTAAAGGCGTCCCCCTACCGTTCCTTAAGACTCTAATAAACTCGTTCTTGTGTGATGAGACCAACGAACCTAATGCTCTGATACCAAGTTTATCACGACCCAAGACCGAGCCGCGACTGGAACCCACATTTCCCCTCCTATGTGAGCGAACCAACCAATCTAACCCTTAACATTTCAATATAATATCGACAGAAAGTAATGCGGAAGACTTAAACTCATTAATAAAAACCAATTCATTAACTTCTAAAATTCAACATCTATTATTCCCCAAAATCTGGAAGTCATCACCACAAGAACATCTATCCTCAAATTACTAAACTAAGAGTATCTAAGAAAACAAAAACAAGTAAAAAGCTAGTCCATGCCGGAAGTTCAAGGCATCAAGACTTGAAGAAGAAGATGCAGTCCAAGCTAGAAGCATTAGCTCACCCTGAAGATCCGGTGTGACGAAGACTGGCTAGAATTACTGTTGAGTTGAAGACGACGGCACGCTTGCTGCACTCCACAAATAACATAGAAGAAAACATAAAAGTAGGGGTCAGTACAAAACACGGGTACTTAGTAGATATCATCGGCCAACTCAAAATAGAGAACAGTATATATCAAGTAATATCATAAATCAACTACAATACTTAACATGTATCACAACAAGCACTTTCATCATTAATAAATACCGCCAAGTTCACACATGAGGACTCAAGCCTCAATACCATACTCATTTGGGAATTATGTTCATTAGATTGAGTATATTAACATCTTTCAAGATTCATTATCTTTATTTCTCTCGTGTCGGTACGTGACACTCCGCTCCCTCATATTCTTTATTCCTCTTGTGTCGGTACGTGACACTCCGATCCCCCACTACTATGTGTCGGAACGTGACACTCCGATCCCCTAAATCTACGTGTCGGTTCGTGACACCTGATCCCCTAAATCTACGTGTCGGTTCGTGACACCCGATCCCCTAAATCTACGTGTCGGTTCGTGACACCCGGTCCCCCCAATACTACGTGTCGGTTCGTGACACCCGATCCCTTAATTCTATGTGTCGGAACGTGACACTCCGATCCACTAATCTCATTCTATCAATTGATCAATCCTTCTCTTATACCAAGGCATCATCATTCTCATTACTTTAGTTCACCAAGCCTTTTCTTATACTAAGGCATCATCAATCTCATTACTTTTAGTTCATCAAGCCTTCTCTCATACCAAGGCATTATCATTAACAAAGAGATTAGGGTTTTGCAAGATTTGGGATTTCAATAACTTCATCATGCTTATATAATCACAATTATATAATCGTATCATGCAAGCATACAATTAAGCACATAGCAGGGTTTTACAATACTATCAATACATATCATTCGCTGTTAAGAGTTTACTACGAATAGTATGAAATAACCATAACCTACCTCCACCGAAGAATTGATCAAGCAAGCAATTTCCCAAGCAGCGTTTCTTCTCCTCTTTCGTTCGATTGACTCTCCCTCTCTCTTGTTCTTTCTATTTTTCTTATTCAAACCCTCTTTCTTTTACCCTAATTAGTATATAATTAAGTATAAAAGATGGCAATAATAACCCACTAATTAACTTAAGGTTACCTCTTTTAACCCCCAAGTAATTAGACTTATTAACATTAACCTACTAACTTTATAATTAAGGCAAGAATAGTCCAAAACGTCCCTTAAAACCTTTAAGGAAATCCGACCTAGACTGGGATTACGCAGTCTGTGATGGCCCGTCGTGCCTGCGACGGTCCGTCCTGCTGCTTCCGTCGCAGAGTTCAGAGACTAGATTTCCACTAAAGAATCTGTGACGGTCCATCACGCCTGTGACGGTCCGTCCTGCCATTCCGTCACGAAGTTCAGAGAGTCGATTTTCAGTACCCAATTTTAGAATTTCTAAGTGTTTTGAAACGAGACCCTGCGACGGTCCGTCGTGCCCATGACGGTCCGTCGTGGGGTCCGTCGTCTCAGCCAGTTTCCCAGAAATAAAATCTGCTGCTCAAAACGACTAAACAGGTCGTTACAATAGATACCAATTTACCTATCGTTCGTCCTCGAATGATCACAAGAAGAAAAACAAGGGCGAGAAGGAGTACCTGAATCTTTAAACAGATGTGGGTATCTTTCTTGCATATCGACCTTCTTCTCCCAAGTGGCTTTTTAAACCGGCCGATTCTTCAATTGCACCTTGATGGATGCAATCTCCCTTGACCTCAACTTGCGAACTTCTCTATCTAAAATAGCAACAGGCTCCTCCTCATAAGACAAATTTTCATCAAGCAAAACTGAATCCCAACGGATAATGTAGTTTCCATCCCCATGGTATCTTTTCAACATAGATACATGGAATACCGGATGTACTCCGGACAGCCCTGGGGGCAAGGCTAACTCATAAGCCACCTCCCCTACTCGCTTAAGTATGTCAAAGGGACCAATATACCTTGGGCTTAGTTTACCTCGTTTACCAAACCGCATCACCCCTTTCATGGGAGAAACCTTCAACAAGACTCGTTCACCCTCCATGAACTCTAAGTCTCTAACCTTTCGATCTGCATATTCTTTTTGCCTACTTTGCGCTGCCAAAAGCTTTTCTTGAATAGATTTCACTTTCTCTAAAGAATCCCTCAAAAGGTCCGTACCCCAAGGTCTAACCTCAAATGCATCAAACCAACCAATGGGAGACCTACACCTCCTCCCATACAATGCTTCGAATGGAGCCATATCAATGCTTGAGTGATAGATATTATTATATGAAAACTCCGCTAAGGGTAAGAAGCTATCCCAATGGCCACCAAATTCTATCACACAAGCACGAAGCATATCCTCCAACACTTGAATCGTTCGCTCAGACTGACCATCAGTCTGAGGGTGAAATGCGGTACTCAGATCCAACCAAGTACCTAATTCAGCATGCAATGTTTTCCAAAACTTAGAAGTAAACTGCGTACCTCTATCTGATATGATGGAGAGTGGAACCCCATGCAATCGAACAACTTCTGAGATGTAAAGTTTGGCTAACTTCTCTGCATTGTAAGTTACCTTGACCGGAATGAAGTGAGCAGACTTAGTTAACCTATCAACAATCACCCAAATGGAGTCATACTTACCCATTGTCTTGGGAAGACCAACCACGAAGTCCATTGCAATTCTCTCCCATTTCCATTCAGGAATGGGCATTCTCTGAAGCGTTCCTCCGGGCCTCTGGTGTTCATACTTTACTTGTTGACAGTTTGGACATTTGGCAATAAAATCAACAATATCACTCTTCATTCTACTACACCAAAGTGTTGCTTTAGGTCACGGTACATCTTGGTTGCACCAGGGTGTATAGAATACTTTGAACTATGAGCCTCTGTCAGAATAGTGGTGATCAAATCATCGATGCGGGGTACACATACCCTTCCCTTAATCCTCAACACACCTTCCTCATTGATTGTTGCTTCTTTAGCCTCTCCTTGCAACACTTTATCTCGGATCCGGATCAACTTCTTATCATTAAACTGATTTCCCTTAATCTTGTCAAGGAAGGAAGATCTTGCCTCCACACAAGCCAAAAATCCTCCCTTCTCATTTACTTCTAACCTCATAAGGTCATTAGCCAGAATCTGAACCTCTCTAGCCAATAGGCGTCTAGAAACTTGCAAATGAGCTAGACTTCCCATGCTTCCGGCCTTTCTACTTAAAGCATCTGCTACAACATTAGCTTTTCCCGGATGATACAGAATAGTGATGTCGTAGTCCTTCAGTAGTTCCATCCATCTCCTCTGTCTCAAGTTCAAATCCTTTTGAGTAAAGACATACTGTAGGCTACGATGATCCGTATATACTTCACACTTAATCCAATATAAATAGTGCCTCCATTGCTTTAATGCGAATACTACCGCGTCCAACTCCAAATCATGGGTCGGATAGTTACGTTCATGCACCTTTAATTGCCTTGAAGCATAAGCAATTACATTCTTCTCTTGCATTAGTACTGCACCCAAACCCGAATAGGATGCATCACAATAAATAATGAAGTTCGTACCCTCTACTGGTAAGGTAAGGATAGGTGCGGTAGTCAACAAAGTCTTGAGTTTCTGAAAGCTTTCTTCGCACTCATCCGACCATACGAATGGAACATTCTGCTTAGTCAAGTTCGTCAATTGGGAAGCAATAGAAGAGAATCCCTTGACGAATCGGCGATAGTAGCTAGGTAACCCAACAAAGCTCCTTATTTCTGACACATTAGTAGGTCTTACCCAATTCTTCACGGTCTCAATCTTAGAAGGATCCACCATCACTCCATCCTTAGAAACCACATGCCCCAAAAAGAACACTGCATCTAGCCAAAACTCACACTTAGAGAACTTGGCATAAAGCTTTTCTCCCTCAACATTTCCAATACAATTCTCAAGTGCTCCTCATGTTCCTTCTTACTTTTAGAGTATATCAGTATATCATCAATAAATACGATCACAAAGAGATCCAAATATGGCTTAAAAATCCCGTTCATCAAGCTCATGAACGCAGCAGGGGCATTCGTAAGACCAAAAGACATCACTACAAATTCATAATGCCCATACCTGGTTCTAAAAGCAATCTTTGGCACATCCATTGCCCGTATTTTCAATTGATGATAACTGGATCTCAAATCAATCTTAGAGAAGACACAAGCACCTTGTAACTGATCGAACAAGTCATCAATGCGAGGAAGAGGATACTTGTTCTTAATAGCTACCTTTTTCAACTACCGGTAGTCTATGCACATCCGAAAACTCCCATCCTTCTTATTCACAAACAAAACCGGAGCACCCCAAGGAGATGCACTTGGTCTAATGAAGCCTTTTCTCAACAACTCTTGAAGTTGGGCCTTTAACTCTCTTAAATCCGCGGGAGCAATTCTGTAAGGGGGTATAGAAATGGGGCGAGTGCCCGGTTCAAGATCAATACAGAAGTCAATATCCCTATCTGGTGGCATACCAGGAAGATCTGCAGGGAACACATCCAAAAACTCACGGACTACCGAAACCGACTCAATCGAAGGTACTTGGGTAGTGTCATCCTTGAGATGGGCCAAGAAAGCTAAACACCCTTTACTAACCATTTTCTTAGCACGAAGAAAGGAGATGATACGCACCGGATTGGAAGTGTAGTCACCCTCCCACACTAATGGATCTGTCCCAGGCTTGGCTAACGTCACAGTTTTAGCATTACAATCCAAGATCGCGAAATGCGGAGAAAGCCAAGTCATACCCAGAATTACATCAAAGTCAACCATTTCTAAGATAACCAAATCTACATAAGTGTTGCTCCCCACAAAATTCACCAAACAAGACCTATATACCTTTTCAACTACCACAGACTCACCCACCGGAGTAGACACACGAATAGGCATATCAAGTAATTCACAATGTAAATTAAGACCATTAGCAAATGAGGAAGATACATAAGAAAATGTGGATCCAGGATCAAACAATACAGAAGCCATGCAATCACAAACCAAAAGATTACCTGTGATGACAGCATCAGATGCCTCCGCTTCAGACCGCCCAGGGAAAGCATAACAATGGGCCCTATCGTTTGTCTGTCCGTTGCCCCTACCATGTTGTGATGTAGTGGCTCCAGTTTGCGCATCACCCCGGCCGTTTTGATGACCACCATTACCTCGACCATTGCGTCCTCCCGAATGACGGCCTCTTCCATAACCACCTCTACCTCTAACCATTGGAGGTCTGTAACTCTGTTTTGGACAATACCTCTTAATGTTTCCAGTCTCCCCACATCCATAACATTCTCTGGATTCAAGCATCGACCTCTCAGAGAAGTGTTGACCGGTCTGAGGTGGACCCCCAACTACAGTTTATAGTGAAGACTGAATTGGTCGGACTGAGTAACCTCCGGAACCCTGTCCTCTAGAATAAGAACCATTAAACTCACCTCCCTTTCGAAACCTTTTTGATGTCGACGCCATGGTGAAGTCATCTGGCTTTACTCCTTCCACCTCTATTACGAAGTCTACCACTTCCTGAAAGGATTTCGCTGTAGCCGCTACCTGTAAGGCTGAAATCCGCAACTCTGACCTCAACACCTTCACAAAACGGCGAATCCGTTCTTGTGGACTGAAACAAAGTTGGGTGGCATATCTGGATAGTGCGCGAAACCTAGCCTCATAAGCAGTAACCGACATCCTACCTTGCTCTAGGCTCAAGAACTCATCTCTTTTCCTATCCTTCAAAGTCCGTGGGATATACTTCTCCATAAACAAGCTAGAGAATGATGCCCAAGTCATAGGTGTTGCCTCTGTCGGTTGACACTCAACATGTGATCGCCACCACATTTTGGCGTTCCCTTGAAACTGATAAGTCACAAACTCAACACCAAACCGTTCTACTATACCCATCTTGTGTAGTAGCTCATGAAAATCAACCAGAAAATCGTAGGCATCCTCAGATTCAGCACCCTTGAAGACTGGGGGTTTCAATTTTAAGAACTTACTGAAAAGTTCATGGTGATCATTTGTCATTATGGGCCCCGTAGTCAGACGAGGAAACGTGCCTATCTCCGGAGAGGAATCCATGCGGGGAGCCCAAACAGCGGCATGTCGTACCTCTGAAACCGAAGGTGTTGGTGCAGAAAACACTGGAGGTGCCTGACCCTGATCAGATAACCCGCTAAGATAAGCAAGAACCTGATTGATCATCTCTGGGGTAGGTTGGGGTGGCAATTCCTCATTTTGCACTTGTTCATTCTCCCCTTCCTCACCCTCTCTTACTACTTCCTCAGTCGGTGGAGGAGTCACCGCCCTAGCATCAGATGGGCTAGGCACTTGTCCTCTTCCTCTAGAGGACGTCCTCCCACGACCTCTACCGCGGCCTCTTGCCACTGCTCTTCCTCAAGCCACAGCCCCAGTGGCTGGCTCAGACGTTTCTTGTCTTGCCGTTGTTGGTGTTGGCGCGGTCGTTGCTCTAGTTCTAACCATCTGTGAAAAGAGTGAAGATGGTCAGATACCAATTTGTATCACCTAGATACCAATTGGATTCAAGTAGTAGCACAAAAGAAAGAAAGAAAGAATGGAATTTTCCTAAAGTCTTATAGCCTCTCAAAGAAAAGTAAAGGCGTCCCCCTACCGTTCCTTAAGACTCTAATAGACTCGTTCTTGTGTGATGAACCAACGAACCTAATGCTCTGATACCAAGTTTGTCACGACCCAAGACCGAGCCGCGACTGGCACCCACATTTCCCCTCCTATGTGAGCGAACCAACCAATCTAACCCTTAACATTTCAATATAATATCGACAGAAAGTAATGCGGAAGACTTAAACTCATTAATAAAAACCAATTCATTAACTTCTAAAATTCAACATCTATTATTCCCCAAAATCTGGAAGTCATCACCACAAGAACATCTATCCTCAAATTACTAAACTAAGAGTATCTAAGAAAACAAAAACAAGTAAAAAGCTAGTCCATGCCGGAAGTTCAAGGCATCAAGACTTGAAGAAGAAGATCTAGTCCAAGCTAGAAGCATTAGCTCACCCTGAAGATCCGGTGTGACGAAGACTGGCTAGAATTACTGTTGAGTTGAAGACAACGGCACGTTTGCTGCACTCCACAAATAACAAAGAAGAAAACATAAAAGTAGGGGTCAGTACAAAACACGGGTACTGAGTAGATTTCATCGGCCAACTCAAAATAGAGAACAGTATATATCAAGTAATATCATAAATCAACTACAATACTTAACATGTATCACAACAAGCACTTTCATCATAAATAAATACCGCCAAGTTCACATATGAGGACTCAAGCCTCAATACCATACTCATTTGGGAATTATGTTCATTAGATTGAGTATATTAACATCTTTCAAGATTCATTATCTTTATTTCTCTCGTGTCGGTACGTGACACTCCGCTCCCTCATATTCTTTATTCCTCTTGTGTCGGTACGTGACACTCCGATCCCCCACTACTATGTGTCGGAACGTGACACTCCGATCCCCTAAATCTACGTGTCGGTTCGTGACACCTGATCCCCTAAATCTACGTGTCGGTTCGTGACACCCGATCCCCTAAATCTACGTGTCGGTTCGTGACACCCGGTCCCCCCAATACTACGTGTCGGTTCGTGACACCCGATCCCTTAATTCTATGTGTCGGAACGTGACACTCCGATCCACTAATCTCATTCTATCAATTCATTAATCCTTCTCTTATACCAAGGCATCATCATTCTCATTACTTTAGTTCATCAAGCCTTTTCTTATACTAAGGCATCATCAATCTCATTACTTTTAGTTCATCAAGCCTTCTCTCATACCAAGGCATTATCATTAACAAAGAGATTAGAGTTTTGCAAGATTTGGGATTTCAATAACTTCATCATGCTTATATAATCACAATTATATAATCGTATCATGCAAGCATACAATTAAGCACATAGTAGGGTTTTACAATACTATCAATACATATCATTCGCTATTAAGAGTTTACTACGAATAGTATGAAATAACCATAACCTACCTCCACCGAAGAATTGATCAAGCAAGCAATTTCCTAAGCAGCGTTTCTTCTCCTCTTTCGTTCGATCGACTCTCCCTCTCTCTTGTTCTTTCTATTTTTCTTATTCAAACTCTCTTTCTTTTACCCTAATTAGTATATAATTAAGTATAAAAGATGGCAATAATAACCCACTAATTAACTTAAGGTTACCTCTTTTAACCCCCAAGTAATTAGACTTATTAACATTAACCTACTAACTTTATAATTAAGGCAAGAATAGTCCAAAACGTCCCTTAAAACCTTTAAAGAAATCCGACCCAGACTGGGATTACGCAGTCTGTGACGGCCCGTCGTGCCTGCGACGGTTCTTCGTGCCTGCGACGGTCCGTCCTGCTGCTTCCGTCGCAGAGTTCAGAGACTAGATTTCCACTAAAGAATCTGTGACGGTTCGTCCGCCTGTGACGGTCCGTCCTGCCATTCCGTCACGAAGTTCAGAGAGTCGATTTTCAGTACCCAACTTCAGAATTTCTAAGTGTTTTGAAACGAGACCCTGCGACGGTCCGTCGTGCCCATGACGGTCCGTCGTGGGGTCCGTCGTCTCAGCCAGTTCCCAGAAATAAAATCTGCTGCTCAAAATGACTAAACAGGTCGTTACACTTTAGGTGGTGGTTCTATTTGTTGGAGATCAAAAAATCAAACTATAATTGGTAACTCTACCATGGAGGCTGAACTAATTGCTTTAGCTTCAGCTAGTGTGGAAGCGAATTGGTTAAGAGATTTATTGTTTCAAATTCCTTATTTTGAAAAACCAATTCCTCCTATCTTAATTCATTGTGATAGCACCGCTGCAATTGGTAGAGTTCAAAACCGTTATTACAACGGTAAATCCAGACATATAAGGAGGAAACACAGTAATTTAAGATCGTATTTGACAAATGGTACCATTAATGTTGATTATGTCAAATCTTGTGATAATCTTGCAGATCCTCTTACGAAGGCCTTAACAAGAGAAAAGGTCTGGAAAACATCGAGGGGGATGGGATTGAAGCCTAGAAATCCTTAAGTCATATATGAGGAAACCCAACCTGGGGACTAGAGATCCTATAACCAGGTTCAATGGGAAAAACTAATCATATGATGACTTGTTGTGAAAAATGCACTATTTTTTCCCTTCCCTATGATGTGAGAGCATTATTTCCTGTAGTTTGTGAAGGTTGAGTTGATAAAACTCTTAATGAATATCTGTAGCCCGTATGGGTGGAGTGTTAATCTTACATGAGCACTCTCGACAGATTTCACCTATGTGATGTGTGGAAGTAGGTCGCTTCCTATGAGAATGGGGCTTATTCTTAAATGCACTCATGAAACCGGGATAGCACATGGCCATAACGTGCTGGCTGTTAAAGCTCATGTCAACACCTTGATTATTATGTGTGAGCAGTGATATTTTATTTCCCTTAAGCAGTCATAGTTCAAGTCTGAGACCACTACGACTCTGGAGTAAAAGTTACTGTTTCACTAAGTGGAGGTTCAATGCAGAGCACACCTTCATTATGCATAGTAGTCTTCCTTCAACTGATATACTCTCTTATCTAAATATTAAAATGAGTGGGGGATTGATAGGTTATTAGCATTTTAATATTAATATTTAACATATTAAATTACTTTATTTTGGAGTTATAAGAATGAACATTGGAATGGATGACTTCTACATCATCCATTAGCATTGATTATCCATCAATGTATTTCATTCTTAATTCCTCCATTACTCTTTGTAACCTATGTAACCTATGTAACTCCCATTGTAACCTTTGTAACCTATGTAACTCCCATTGTAACTTATGTAACCTATGTAACTCCCATTGTAACCTATGCAACTCCTAAGTCCATTATCTTCACTATTTACTACCTCCATTATCTTCCTATTCATTGTTAGGAAGACTTCTTGTAGTATAAATAGTGGTAGTCTTCATTTGGTTTTAGAGACACACAATTCATAAGAGAAAACAAAGAGTGAAAGAGTTAGTCTATAAGAGAGTTCTTATTAGTTGAAGGGAGGTGTTCTTTTTTGTGGAGCTTTGGACTCAACTCTTGTCCAGAGTTGTTGAGTTATTCTTTGTGAAGGCAGTTGTATCCTGGAGGGGACAAGTCAAAGAGGACTACTGCTGGAACGGTGAAAACATTTGCTGCAGTGGGCTTGAATCTCCTTAAAGAGAGCGAGATATCCGCGCCTCAGCATGAAGAGATTACTTTCTTCATTTTATTTTCAATTGTAATCTTGCAATTTTATTATCTTGTAAGTTTTTTCACTAACACTACCGAATATAGCAAGAGCAAAGATTTAGGGTGTGTTTGGTATGAAAAATGTTTTTTGCTTTTCTCATGTTTGGTTGGGACAAAGGTTTTGGAAAATGTTTTCCAAACCAACTCATTTTCCTCAAAATTAAGGAAAACGACTTTCCTTCATAAAGTTAAGGAAAACATTTTCCAAAACTCTAATCCAACTTCAAATTACATTTTTTTTTTGAAAAACATCAATTTCTAAAAAGTATTTTCAACTTTAAAATTTTATTTTTTCACCCCTGACCCCCTCACCCCGCCAAGCTCCCCCCCCCAGAAAAAATATTTTCAATTTCAAAACTATTTTCTACTCTAATAAAAATAAAAAATATTTCTCAAAAATATTTTTCATTCATAAATCAAACACTAAAAATCATTTCCTAAAATTATTTTCTACTCCCAACCAAATATGAGAAAATAAGTCCTAAATCTAATTGTTTTCCAAGAAAACAATTTCCTTCTTACTAAACACAACCTTGACTGAGAAGAACAAAACTCTAATGCTTTACATAACAGTTTCTTCCTCTAGAATCTCAAATTAAGCTTAAGAAAGGAATATAATAATACGCTTAAATTTGACATAAACTACTCGAATTTAAAAATATCGACTTTTCAAGGAAGGTGCTAACTACTTCTCAAAACGCTTTACTATGGATGTGAGAGAGCACAATGCGTTCAACTGCATCCTAGAAATCAGCTATGAAAACGTCAATGCAATAAGGCGAAGTTCAATTTTGAGGAAAAAAAAGCAAATTTTCACACATCCAAATTAAATTTGGTATATTCTCACACCTAGACCAAATTTGGTTCTAGAACTTCAATTTTGAGGAAAAGAAAGATGATGCAAGAAGAACTGAATGGAAACCAAAAAATCTTACCTAGATGGAATGCTGAAGGAAACAATAGAACATTGATCTGCTGGGGTATAAATGATGAAGACACACAAAGTGAGATGTAAATTGACAAGGCAGGAGGAAGACACAGAGTTATATCTGATACTTGAAAAGACAGAAATACCCTTTACAATAATGAAGTAGACATGTTGAACAAGCCTTTTCTAATATAAGGGAAAATCGGGTTTGCTTCACAAACTCTCCGATTATTTGGTGTGTGTTTTTCAAGTAATAAGAATGCTTGCTAAATGAACTACTCCTGACGAAATGCCTCATTAAGAATAAGTGGAAGCAAATTATTTCCGATTGTGTTCAACTTAAGGCGTGTTGTATGAAGTAAGACAATAGTAAACAGGGGAGAATACCACTTATGAGTAAAGCCAAAACTAAAGTTCAACTTGTTAGCCTCTGGGAATTTTGTTGTTAGTTGTTCATCAAATTTTAATAACAACTTTAAGGAAAATGACTTCAGTTAAAATTTAAGGAAAATAATTTTTCAATACTCTACTTCATCATAAAATATTTTTTTTACCCTACCCTTTACCCCGTAACCCACCCTCCCCATCAAAAAAAAAATTAATTTTAAATTTTCTAATTTTTAAAATTTCGAATATATTTCTTTCCCTACCCCTAAACAAGACCCCTCCCAAAAAAAAAAATAGGAAAAATTTTCAGAATGTCAATATTTTTACATCTACTAGGTTTCCTTAGCCACACTTCCAAAATTAATCTAAAATATAAATATTTTAGTTTGTTATGTATTTGATTTCTATATTTTTTATTTGTTTGTTTTTTAAGATTACAATTATTTAGAAGAGAAAGGGAGATGATTTTTTTTAAAAGTAACATATCACCTTAAATTCTCTCAGTTACATTTTCAAAAAAGTTTCCCTTCTTCATTCGATTGGATCAACTTTCCTTTTTATTATATTTTCATCATAATTGTATACCAATAAATTTTTACATGTTATGTTCCCACTTTACCATTCAAATTAAATTTGATTTTTTCCCCACTTTTATAGTGAAAACTACAAATTGTATTTCAATGATCAAAATTGTATTACATGAATACCAAATATATGTTTGTTTTATTTGTATTACGAAAATGATACTGATTGTATCAATATAATCTAATCATTACATATGAATGTGACTTATCAAAGGATACAGATTCTGGAAAAAAAATTATCATACGTGGTTAAAATTATACAATATGTTGAGAAATGATATAATATTTTAAAAAAAATTAATACAAATTGACTATGAAAGAAATAGGAATACAAGATTCTGAAAAACAAATAGCATAATACAATCTGTTGAGCAAGGATAAAATACTCTAAAAAAATAATATTAAAAAATGGAAACATTTTTACTCTTAAAGAAATACAAATCCATTTGACATCCTTATTTGAATGACTACAAACTTATTAAAAAATATAATATTTTTAATAAAAATACAATTGATGAGAAAAAAATAATAATTGACAAACAAAAATTAATAGGAATATTGTTTTGCTATGAATACAATTTTGCAATATTCTTCTCTGACTCTTTCTTTCTTCTTCGTCTGCTATGATTCTTTTTTCTGATTTTTTTACCAAACGAATCTGAATCTGTATTCATTGTGAATTAGAAACCCTAGAAACGAAATTTCAAAATTATTAAATATGAATATATAACAAACTACATAAAATTTTAAAAAATGTCAAAAAATCCGTCATACATACAATCCAAAATTCAACATAATTTGTGATTTTGAAAAAAAAATGTCATGAAATCTCGCAAAATAACTGATGATTTGGAAAATGCCTTTATCAATTGAAAGAGTTCCTGAATTAATTGATGGATCTGAACAAATTAGTAAGAACTTATATAATTAGTTCTTCTTAAACAATAAGGGAGAGAATAATGGTGAAAATTTGATGTAAGAGGAAAAAAAACCTAGAAAACGTGAATGATGGGACAATGGTGGAAACTGAAAAGTTGATTATAGAGAAAATAAATTTGAAAACGTAAAAGATGGAAATAAATTCTAATGGTATTGAAGCCTAGAGAGAAGTGTAAATGGGTAGCGGGTATATTTAAAGTTGGATTGTTTTTTTAAAAAAAAGGAAAAATGCACAAGTACCCCCTCAACCTATGCGTGAAATCTCACAGACACTTATACTATACTAAGGTCCTATTACCCCCTAAACTTATTTTATAAATAATTTTTTATCCCTTTTCGGCCTACGTGACACTAGTTTGAAAAAATTTGTCAACACACGCTGGGTCCATAATATAGTGCCATATAGGACGAAAAGAGGTAGAAATTATTTATAAAATAAGTTCAAGGAGGTAATAGGACCTTAGTTTAGTATAAGTGTGTCTTATGGATTTCGGGCATATGTTGAGGGGGTACTTGTGCATTATCCCAGAAATAAAGGGAAATGCAAATTATAGTTTTGGATAAAAATTATTTTCTAAAATATTTGACATTTTAATAATTATTTTAAAGTGTAGATGTTTTTACTAATTAAGTTAGGGATTGTGACTAGTTTGCTATTTTCAGAGTATGATCACATTAAATAATTCAAATTTTGCTTATAGGGTTACTAATGCAAAGTGAGTATAGATTCAAATTTCGTTTTGGTGAAAAAAATTGGAAAAAAGAAACATAGCAAAAGAAGAAGAAAGAGAGAGTCAAATAAGAACGTTGCAAAATTGTATTCATACAAGAATAGTACTCATATAAAATTTTTCTTCGTCAATTATTTTTTTTACTCATCATTTGTATTTTACTAAGAACATTATATTTCTTTTTCAGTTTGTAGTCATTCAAATATGTATATCAAATGAATTTGTATTTCTTAAGCATAAATGTATCCTATTTCTTAACACTCAATTTGTAATTTTTTTAAGAATATTGTTACCCTAATCAACAGATTGTATTATTTCACTATGTATGATGTTTGTTTTCCAGAATCTTGTATACTTATTTCTTTCATTTTGAATGTCAAAATATTTACATTTTGAAAATTTTCCGTCATTTAGCTCATAATGAAGTCTAGTTCGAGGGGTAAATAAGATTTCATTCTCTCACATCTTTGAAGTCATAAATAGTTTTTTTTCGTTTTTTTCTACGAAAGTCCCTGCTTAATTCTTCCAAATTATGTAGCTTTTTCTTTTATTATTTTTGTTTTGAAGTGGATGACCTTTTTCTTTATTGGGTTTATTTTTAGTTTTGCTAAATATTAAGGATCATTTAATTCGAATACAAATTACCATGAGATTATTTATGTTGAGATAAGTTAAGTTGGGATTAGTTATGATAGGAGAAGTTGTGGAGAGATTGTTTCGTATTAAGTATTTGGTTTGTTGTACTCAAAATAACGCATTACACAACATTTAAGAACAATTTATTTGTTTACAAAAGACCCTTTCACTTATTTAGTTTTTTATATTTTCTTTTCAAGCCTTAGTTATTAATTTTAAAAATAAATCTTTCATCTTATTTATCTTAATTAGTTTCGTATGTGCATTTCTATGATGGCACCATATGTATTTAAAAAGGTCTAACTCATCGCCGGCCCCCTAAAGTTGTCACTAACTTTTCCTTAGACACCTCAACTAGGCTTTGTCCATTTTAGACACCTCCTACCATGTTTTATTGTGTCATTTCGAATTTTTTATAATTAGCCAAATATGTAAAGCGTGTGTAACACGCTCATTGATGACGTGTCAAAATGACTAATTGAACAAAGACACATGACATATATATTGAAATAATTTTTTAATAATGAATTTTGAATTTTTTTTAACAAAAGGCCAATGGCTTAATGACAAGTGTCATTTTTTATCCAAATAATTTTTAAAAAGAATTAACCACTTACAAGCCCTATGTTGTCTTCTCCACCACCCCACCCCTGATCCTCAACCTCTTCCCCACCAGATTGTCTTCTCCACATTCCACAACCCCCTACCCCAAATTGTTTTTCTCCAATATACTTTCATAGTAATTTGATAATTTGAAAGGAATTATTTACAAAAGCACAATTCTTTGCAAAAAATGATTCCTCTTACTTATAACTTCAAATAAAACCACATTGTTCAAATCTAAACAAAGACTTTCCTAAAAGAATTTTCTAGATGTTCTTTTAAGAATATATATTTCAATTTTTTAAAAAACATTTCAAGGAGTAAGAATGGAAACAAAATAGGAAAAGTTGTTTAAGCTTGAAATTTTTTTGTGCTGTAGCACTATTAGATCTAATTCTCCATGGAAAGTGTCACCCCCAAGCCTACACCCTGGGTGGGACCGACACTCGAAGACCATTAATGATCCTCAAGCAAACCCAAGGCCTGGCTACTTAAATTAGCAGAAGATAAACTTAACCTGAAGATGACTAAAACATATTTAAAGGGAAATACTTTATAACATGAATTTGGTCAAAATGGCACTTACGTTTTAATAACTGAAAGAACTTCAAACTAAGATACTATTGTCCATGAAGACTCTAAACTGTCTAGAGAAGGATATTGGGACAGATCCCACAACATCTTAAAAGCTAAGCTAATGTGGAAATAAAAGATGTCCTCCAGAATGCAAGGAGGCTCATCACAAACTTGGAATCACTCAATCTTGATCAACGAAACTTTGCGTGCTGATCTTAGGTACCTGCGTTTGCATCATGAAAAGATGTAGGATAACTGGAATCAGTACATTGAATGTACGAGTATGCTAGTTGGAGATATAAACAACGACTTAAGCTTGAGAGGATTAGATAAACTTACCTTGGCTCTGCTCAACTCAAGAGTATACTTAACTCAAGTTATATACATATAAAGCAGTATATATATATATATATATATATATATATATATATATATATATATATATATATATATATATATATATATATATATATATATATATATATATATATATATATATATATATATATATACACATATACACACACATAAAGCTCATAATACAGAGAAAACAACTTAGTTCCTTAAAAGAAATGCACTAACAAACTCAACTTTACTTATATAAGAAAGTGCTATCGCCTCTGTGGGAGTTTGTCTAACCGACAACCATCACTATGATCCTAAGTAACGGTACAACGTCTTACCTCAGGTTACAAGAGGACCATCCTACACCTTGCTATCGGTATAGGACCTTACTCAACTTAATAGATCAACTAGCTCTCCTTACATGATCATCTAAAAAGTATGACACATCAATTACCTTGTTGGCTACATGGTTTACATGGTGACTTGATTTAATATGAACTCCCATCTCCACATCGGTGCTCAATACTACTCCCAAAAATGTACTTTAGCTCATAGGAAAGACAAAAAATCACCATCGAAGTTGTTTTGAGTTTTAAAAAGACAACTTATCTTTGTGGATGGCCTATTACCCCATTAAACAACTTCAAAATAGAATGTATGCCCCATTTTTTACTCAATACCACTTATACAAAAAAATTTTATGTCACGCATTAATAGTCACTTGCCACGTGTTAAAAACAATTTTTAATTACTTTTACCTAATTTCTTTGTATTTCTTTTTTTTCTTTTTTCCTTTTTTCTCTTTCTTCTTCACCTCAAATCTGTTCTTTCTTTTTCCCTTTCTTCTTCACCTCAACTCTGTTCTTTCCCATTCTCTTTGTACTAGAAGAATCTTCAAATCCATTGTGGCTGAGCAGATTTCGCAGCAACACTATCAATTTTTAGTCAAATTACTATCAATTAATTTATTTATGAAAATAAATATCGTCAAATAAAATTCTAAATACTCAAATATTGCCATGTCAAAATATGATATTTAAATCACCACCTTCTCCAACTCTTACTTCCAAATTGAATATTTCATAGTTTTAATACTCCTAGATCCCAATCTTAATTTGTAAAAGAAAAAAAATTCAGCAAACTAACTTGTTTTTTTAAAAAACTCACTAACATAAGTTAAAAAAAATTCTAGAAAGGAAAAAGAAGAAAATAAATGAAGGAAGATATGGATGCTGAAGAAACATGGGTAAGCTAATGATGGTAGGGAATATGAGAAAAACGATTTGAAAAATTAAAAACTATTCTTAATAAATTTGAAAAGAAAATTAATACATGACTTTTTACATTTTTTTCGATAAGGAAAATTGGAAGTGTCAAATGACAATTTTACTATGGTATGAAGCTGTATCAACAGTGTTTCACGCGCCTGTATGGTGTGACAACATGAGTGGTGTTAAAATTAGTCAAAATGGTATATTTAATGTAGATTTAAATAGTTTCATGGGGTAATATGACACTCGCAAAGTTAAAGTATCTTTTTGAAAAATCGAAACAACTTCAATAGTGATTTTATGTCTTTTCTATACTTTTAATAAAACTTCCTTCCTTTGGGTTGAGAAAATTTACTGAATCCATTAGCTTCAAAAAGCTCCTTTTGGAATCAATGTTCCCCATTTAGTTCAAAACTCTTTTGGAACTTCTAGTTCCCCTCTTTACTCAAATGTGAAACATTTGTAAAACTCTAGGAAATACTTAGTTCCTTTATATCTTTTTGTGAAATGAACTCAACTCTTCCTCTTTACTTAACTTGAAACTTTAACTCTTCGGGTTTACTTAGTTCCTATGTAGCTTTTGACAAATGAATTCAACTCTTGCTCTTAACTTAACTTGAAACTTTAACTCTTAGGGAATATTTAGTTCCTTATAGCTTTTGAGCAATGAATTCAACTCTTTACTTGACTTTGAACTTTAAGTCTTTAAAACAAAGTGAAAACATTTGTGAAAGACTTTAGATAACTTATAACTTTACTTTAACTTGCTTTTTAACCTCTAGACTTGACTCTTAATGTCACAACCCACAAGTACACCCTAGAAGTTAGAGTATCCTTGCGATGTCACACGGCAAATGAGACTTCAAGAAGTGTCATCTAATCCTCTCATATCATTCATTGCATAATAAACATAACTAAAATGAGTAAAAATTTAAAACTTACTTCACACATGAAGAACTCTTTCATAAACAATACACAAGCAAAAGAATTTCATTTAAAACATTAAATCTTTACAACATCTACTTGAACCATCTAAACTTTAGAGTATACAACACTTGGGACTAATCCCATACAAGACATAGAATAAAGACTTAAGACATAAAGGAACATGTGGATATTGTCCTCGAATCGATGAGGACTCACCAATATTTCATCTTCAACTTTAGAAACCTATCCATCCTTCATGGCATACCAAAATTCCATATCCCTACACTTTAGTCAAAAAAGTAAAAGAAGGGGTTAGCACATTAGATGTACTAAGTATGGAAGCCATGCAAAAACCATGAAAAAGGGACATTTAGTAAATAATATGCTTTTCATTTATTTTGTTAAAACATCATACTATAGGCATAATAACAACATTTAACTACTTAGAAACACATAAGAAATCATTTAGGAAAAAAGTCATATTTTTAGCAAACATTACAGTGAAGTCACTGCACTATATAGTGAACTCAATTCACTATTACAGTGAAGTTCCTTCACTTCACTTTAAACTCCATTTAGCATGTAATCTTCTCACTCAAAGCTATCCTAAGGTTCACTTAAGTCACACAAAGAGAGACCGCCCATACACCCTCTCTAGATGTGCCTAAATGACCCTCAAGATTACTTATAATGAGTCACATACACACTTAAGAGATATCAACATGAGAACATGAGATTTTCCTACAATCCCTTACACACATACTTAAGAGATCCTATAGACTTCCTTAAATAGAGTCATTCTCATTTGACACATTAGCATATAGGTGATATGAAATTCTCCTTCCAAAGGCTATCAAAAGACTTACTTAAGTAAATCAAGAAGATAACATCCATAGTGACCTCTTAAAGATTGCCTAAATAATACTTAAGATTACCTAAGGCTTAGATCATGTCCACATAATCAACCAACTTCCCTAACTAGAGTCATTCTTAAGACTTATCTATGTAAGATAAGAAGTGACCATTCCTATGCCCCCTTCACACCTTAACTAGACAACCCTTAATTACTCTAGATAAGTACTACTTTATTTTAAAATACTTCCTTAACTTAAGTCATTATATTCATTAGTTCATTAAGATACATTCATGACACAAAGGACATTCAAGTAATGGTCTTATACAAGACCTAGGGACTCCAAATAACATCTTCAAAGCCTATTGTGCAATGTCTAGATGGCGTCCCATACCACCACCTAAACTTCATAAAATTTCTCAAATCCCAGTAGGTATCCCACATGAAGATAATAGGCATTAACCAACATAGACCATGTTAGAAACTCATGGAATCCGGAGTTCTAACCTACTCCGATGTGGGTGTTCAACTTGCCAAGGGTAGAACTAGGACACATCCCATGTAGGCACATGGTTAAGGACTATGAAGGGCTTTTACGTACTCTATTCTCATTCTTAAGTAGAGGTACATTGTACTCTAGTCTCATCTCAAGTATATCTACTTCCCATAACATAATCACTCGGTGCTAGCCTTCGTTCTCATAGAGTTATTCACATTAAGGTGCATATAAATGGGCCCCATACCTAGTTCATGACCCAATTATATTCAACCAACAAAAGCAAGGTGCACTAGGGCATATCTCACTATGGTGACAACAAGCTCGTCGCGACTTTCCTAAGGTATGAATGATGGAGTTGCAACCAATCAACCTTAAGTCCATCACGAATCACATGAAGGATACCATTACGGCTAACTACTTCACAATTTATAACCTTACCACTTGGTTCATGGTTCCACATGAATGACCTTCGTATCATCATAAAAGGTCTCACCTATATTCATTTATTCTAGAATAATACCCTTTAGGTTCCTAAGTCAAGAAATCACATATTCGCATAAGCATCAAGTAAGGGACACAAGTTAACCAAAACAAGACACCACATGATTCACCTTAACACATATTACTAGTCATTCTATAAGCACATAGGAATAACCATTATCGTGTCTAAGTCATCCTACACACTACCATATCATAATCAACATAACTATTATAGACTCATATAGCCAAGTAGGAACAACCATGCATCAATCTTAAGACTACACATAGAAGCACATAATCATAGTTTACA
This sequence comes from Solanum peruvianum, assembly GCA_027705065.1. Classification (NCBI taxonomy): domain Eukaryota; kingdom Viridiplantae; phylum Streptophyta; class Magnoliopsida; order Solanales; family Solanaceae; genus Solanum; species Solanum peruvianum. Next base: position 10,817,092 of record JAKWJD010001762.1, on the reverse strand, counting down.
TGATTTCCTAACATACATAACAAGAATACATACTTTCATATTCCTTCACATATAGATATATATACTAACACTTCACATAAAAAAACCATACAAAACATCATAGTACTTCAAGAAGTACCGACAAGGCCATGATCATCATATTGCATAAAATAACCCCGACAAGTCACATCAATTGCAACTAAAACACATAAGACCGCCACTATAAGTGGACCATACCAATAACAACATAATTGAAGTTTAATAAAATCAAAATAAAGGAATTAGGGAAGCATACCCCACACCATCTTACCACTTCAATTGCAAGGCTAAATCATCCAATTCGATACAAGGCCCTTACCCAATGCCATACCCAACAACTCAATACAATTATATCGATAATCAATGAAAATCAGGTCAATTCATTACATATATATCAATCTAATACAGCCTATATATAAATTGAATATAATTATTGCATCATTAGAAAGACCATAGAAAATTACATTAAAAATCATAAGCCTTAAGTCAATATCAATTCAATAAGCTTAGCATGCAATAGATCTAAGAGTATCCATTACTCAATTAATCAAATTGAAACAGCCTATACATCATGCATACATAATCTACATAAATCAAAATCCCATAACAATCTACACATGAATTCATGAATATCAAAGCATTAATCAACTCACCCATATTATAGTGAAATTTAGAGATTTGAGAAGATCAAGGTTTAATGGAGAATTTCATTGGAAGACATCAATTAGACATCAATAACATCATATCTTAGCGTTTGGAAACCATTTATGCAAGAACTCAAGACTTGGAGTAGAAATTGGACTTTTTCATCTTTTTGAAATCTTTGAAAATCATCTTTGAAATTGGCTCTAAGTTGATATCAAGCCTTATATGAAGAAATACCATACATTATTTGAAGAATCCAAAACTAATTGAAGAATAAACTCCATTGAAGACCTATCTTCAAGCTCCATCTTCACTTTGAACTCACATGGAGGTTTTTGGAGAAATTTTAGGAGGGAAGGGGTTTTGATTTAGATGTGAGGGTTATAATGAGAATTTAATGACTTATATACTCTTAAAATGCCCATAAACACTTGAAATAATCATCCTCCTATTTTTAAAAGATTTGGGGTGAAATCCCAACTTCACCCCTAACATTACAAAAAGCTGGCAGCAAACTGCCTCACAGACGACCTGCCCATAGACGGGGCGTCACCACCACGACGGGCCGTCGCTGGCCACCGTCGGTGGTTATAGTAGCCTTCCAAGGCTGACCTATTCACACCTCTCCATGTCCCCCACGAGGACACCCTTTGACGGGGCGTCAAGAGGCCCACGAGCCGTCGACTGCTCCGTCGTCTGGGGTCTGCCTGGGACTATTTGTGCAACCATTTTCCCCAACGTTTCCAACTGAATTACGATTTTCTATAATTTCAACACCTATCACATCAATTTCATACAAAAAGAACACATAAAATTTGACGAAACACGCCTAGACGTACAAGGTCACTTCAAGGCATATCATTCGAACATTATGGACGTTCTTGGACATTTGACCTCCAAACTTTACGAACCATTAAACACTGCCTATGCATGATATATTAAACAATTAAGAACCATATAATATTATGAATCACCCATAAACACATAAATCTACATATGAGGCACTTAGGTGACTTAGTCATTTAACGTCTTGGTCGTCCCTTGACGTTTGACTTCTACTGCACCTAAACTCTTAGATACTGTCTGTTACCCACATAATAAACCAAATTAGGACCTTATATAACCATTGAAACCACGTTAGGCTCTAGCTTTACCTAAATTATTTTCGGGGTCTTACACTTAACTTCTTTGACATTGATCTTAACTTTATTCGAATGAAATAATGTATTTAAGGATCATGATCTCATATTTATGGATGATTTAATGATGTTTAGATGTACCTTATTGTGTTGTAAACAACTAGGAATGAGGGGTACATCACTTAGTAACTAGTACGTAACGATATGGAAAGAATGGGGTCCCAACGAGTCCTGGCGCTCTGAGAGGCTCAGAGCGCCATGGCCTGACAAACAGAGGCTATCCTCAGGTGCTCTGAGAGGCGGGCGTGCCAAAGCCTGAAGGAGAGACTCTGTCCTGAGGCTCTTTGGAGGTGCGGCACCCCAACATTCCCCAACGGGTTTTCCAACTTTCTTCTTCATTTTTCATCTCTAAACATTCAAAAATTCCTATGGATCCCACCCCAAACACTAAGGATCCCTAATTAACTTATTAAACAATGATTTAGAGCTTAAAATAGTCCTAAAACATGGATTACAACTAACAGCGATCAACAACAATCCAATCAACAAGAACATCAAACTTTCTTTCAAGATTCCAAACTCTAACATGAGTTAATTCATGAACTTGACTGATTTAAACAAAATTTATGTGCGGGTGCAGTAACCCAAAACAACATAGCCCACATATCTTGTTAGGGATCACCCACCGACGAAAATCCATGAAGCTAAACTTGGTGTTCTTGCGTCTTCTTCTTCCTTCTCCTCTTTCTTCTTGCATTCAAACCCTTAGTCTATTTTTCTAAGTGCGTAAACTTATGGAATCAGTTTAGACCCCAACATATTACTCCAAAATGAAATAATTAGTTGACTTAAGGAGAAGACCAAAAACACCTTACTAAATTCGGTTTTGGAACATTCCTTGCTCAACAACCCATCTTCTGAAAGTCATATCTCACTCATACGATATCTGAAATTTGCAAACTTGGCACCGTTAAAAAGCTATTCCAATGATATTTCCATCCATATAAATAAATTACCCAAAATTCTTCCTCAGATGGGAGTTATGACCTTGTGAAAATGACCAAAACTTACTTTTGAAATCTTGATATTTTTCAGATTTCCTTACTTATTTCCAAATTTGATTTTTCTTGTTTTTCTTATCTTAATCTTAGTTTATCTAGAATCCGAGATGTTACAATATATCCCCTTGGGAACATTCTTCCTCGAATGAGAATTTTTTCTCTAAGCTAAGGATGGTAATATCATTTCAGCACTCAACCACAAAACCAAGTAATAACATGCTTATACATAATCTTATAAAGTGCTAAGAAGGAGATTAGCACCTTGATCTGCATTCTCTCGGGATTCAAAGAGATGTGGATATGTCTTCTCAATATACTCCTCACCTTACAAAGTTGCATCTTCAACAAATTGGTTCCCCTAAAGGACCTTGACCGAAATAACTTCTTTTGTCCTCAACTTTCAAACTTGCCGATCCAAAATTTGGACCGGAACTTCTTCGTAGGATAAGCTATCCTTAATCCCCACATTCTCTGTTGGTACTATTAATGAAGGATCACCCAATCACTTCTTCAACATTGAAATATGAAAAACCGAATGAACTACTTCTAACTCTTGGGGTAGCTCCAACCTATAAACAACATTGCCCACTATTTTGGAGATTATATAAGGTATATACTAGGGACTAAGTTTCCCTTTCTTGCCAAACCTCATAACTCCTTTCATAGGTGAAACCTTAGCATACACCCAATCATCTACTTCAAACTCTAATGGCCTTCTTTTAACATATGTGTAGGACTTTTGGCGACTTTGTGCAGTCTTCAACCTTCCTTGAATAACTTTAACCTTATCTATAGCTTGGTGAACTAAATATGGTCCTATAAACCCTACTTCTCCAACTTAGAATCACCCAATAGAAGATCTGCATCTTCTCCCATAAAGAGATTCATATGGAGCCATTCGGATGATCGAATGATAACTGTTGTTGTAAGCGAACTCAATTAGAGGTAGGTTATCATACAAATTTCCTTTAAAGTAGATAAAACAAGCTCTCAATATATCTTTCAAGGTCTGGATAGTATGCTCCGCTTGTCCATTGTCTAAGGATGAAAAGCAATACTCAAACTCACCTTGGAACCTAAACCTTTCTTGAAAGATTTCCAAAATTGTCTAGTAAATTGTGCACCTCTATCTAAAATAATGGAGATTGGAACTCCATAAGTCATACTACTTCCTAAAGGTACAACTTAGAATAATCCTCAGCCGAAAAGGTAGTCTTGACCGGCAAGAAATGGGCTGACTTTGTCATTCTGTCGACAATCACCCAAATAGAATCATGTTTCCTTCGCAATCTTGGCAAGCCTCTGATGTAGTCCATATTAATCATCTCTCACTTCCATTTCAGGAGCTCTATATTTTGAGCTAAACCTCCAAGTCTTTGGTGTTCTACCTTTACTTGCTTACAATTTGAAATTTGGAAACAAATTCAGCAATATCTTTCTTCATGCCTTCCTACCAATATACCTCTCTCAAATCACGATACATTTTGGTGGAACGAGATGAATGGAATATCTGGAGCTATGAGCCTCCTCCAAGATTCTCTCTTGAAGTTTATCCACCCTAGCTACACATAATATGCCTTGGTATTTCATTGGACCATCTCTCCCTTGTTCGAAAGCCAATACTCTTTGGCTATGGACACTTACCTCAAATCAAGCAGAATAGGGTCTTGGTCTTGCTTTTCTTTTAATTCTGAAACCAAGGATGATTCATCCCCATTGCTTACCACCGTGCCTCCTTCTGCTGAGCCCATAAGTCTAACAAACGTGCAAGTCTGTGCACATATTTTTCTAACTCCCTATTTTCTTTTTTGACATGGGAATTACTTCCCATGGACATCCTGCTTAAGGCATAAACAACCACATTAGCCTTACCTGGGTGGTAAATAATACTCATGTTATAATCCTTGAGTAATTCCAACCACCTTCTCTATCTGAGGTTGAGTTCTTTCTGAGTGAACACATATTGGAGGCTCTTGTGGTAAGTAAATATATCCACATGGCACCGTATAAATAATGATGCCACATCTTCAATTAAAACACTACTGCAACCAATTCTAAGTCATGAGTTGGATAGTTCTTCTCATGAACCTTCAACTGTCTGGAAGCATAAGCTATCACCTTGCCATTTTGCATTAACACACAGCCCAAGCCAACTCTTGATGCATCTCAATGCACCACAAAGCCTTGAGTACCCTATGGTAAGGTCAAATCAGAGTGGTAGTCAATCTCTTTTTTCAACTCCTGAAAGTTTTTCTCACAAGCTCCAAACTATTGAAACTTGATTGTATTTTGAGTTAACTTGGTCAAAGGAGAAGATATAGATAAGAATCCTTCAACAAGTCTCCTATAATACCGAGCTAAACCCAAGAAACTCCTTATATTTGTTGGAGTTATAGGTCTAGGAAAATTCTGAACTGCTTCTATCATCTGAGCGTCATCTTTAATACCTTCACCAGAAACAATGTGGCCTAAGAATGCCCACAGACTTAAGCCAAAACACGCACATGGAGAACTTGGCATACGATTTTTTATCTCTCAAAGTATGAAAAACCACCCTTAGGTGACTAGCATGATCTTCTTCATTCCTTGAATAAATCAGTATGTCATCAATCAAGACAATGACAAATATATCTAAATAAGGTTTGAAGACTCTATTAATAAGATCCATGAACGTTGCATGTGTGTTACTCAAACCAAAGGACGTAACTAGAAATTCATAACGCCCATACCTTTTTATAAAAGTTATCTTGGGAATATCACATTCTCTAACCTTCAACTGATGATAGCCTGATTTGAGGTCAATCCTGGAAAATCTTGAAGTACCTTGAGTTGATCGAAGAGATCATCTATCCTTGGAAAAGTATATTTATTCTTAAAGGTCACCTTATTTAATTGACTATAATCTATAGACATCTTAAGGGAAACATCTTCTTCCTAACAAACAAGACCGGAGCGCCCCAAGGTGAGACACTTGGTGAAATGAAGTCTTTATCTAACAAATCTTTGAACTGCTCCTTTAGTTCTTTTACCTCTGCTAGTGCCTTCTATATGAAAAAATAGAGATATGATGAATATCTGGATTATCATGTATGCCGAAGTCTATCTCTCTTTCAAGAGGGACTCCAGGTAGATCATCAGGAAGGACTTCTGGGAACTCAATGACTATAGAAACTGATTGAAGGGAAGGTACCTTAACACTTGACTCATTAACTCGGACTAAGTGATACATACATCCCTTAGAAACTAACTTCCTCGCCTTAGGTACGAAATGAAACGACCTTTAGGCATTGTTGAACAACTATCCCACTCTATAACTGGCTCATTTGGAATCTGGAACTTGATAACTCAACTTCTGCAATCTGTTGATGCATAACAGGCATGGAGCTAGTCCATACTTAGAATAAAATCAAAATCCACAATGTCTAAACTCTATTAAATAATCCATATTACTCCTGTGATTGATAGAAACAGGACACTAACGATAGACTCTTTTCTCTAGAATAGACTCCCTAACAGGTGTAGAAACACAGAAAGGTTCACAAAGATTTTCAGGGAGAATTTCATATTGATTTGCAACATAAGGAGTTACAAAGGATAAGCTTGATCCTGGGTCTAATAAATCATAAACATCACAAGTTTAGACATTGATCATACATGTGACAACATCTGGAGAGTTTTTTTGCTCTTGGTGGCTAGTCATTGCATAGAGGCGATTTGCCCCTCCGCCTGTACCAGAAGTAGATCTGCTGGGTGTAGCCCTATTGGCGGAGCAATTGTTGAAGATTGGGCTTTGTTGCCCGAATTTTCACCACCTTGATATTATTAGGGCATTATCTCATGAAGTGACCCTTTTGACCACACTTGAAACAACATGTCTAGCCATCACGACATTTTCCAGGGTGGAATCTACCACATCTACCACACGGAGAACTTCCACCACATATTTGTGCCACACTACCTTGAGATTGGGTCGGTCTAGCTTTGAAGTGCTATGAATTGTGACCGCTATAGTCACCTCGATTTCTGGGTGCAGGTGCACTAGCAGATGATGGCGCATGCCCCTTTGATATCTGGAATTGTGGTCGGCTTAAGTCACCTTTTTGTTGGATAGACTCATTCCCAGTCTTTGCTTTGTTTTTTCGATACTCTTCTCTGTCCTTCAGCCTATCCTCTTCAACTTATTGCACGTATACCATCAACTTCGATATGTACCTACCATCCTTCCATTGGTCGAACCATGATTTGGCCACACCTTTTAGTTGGTATGCAGCCAATTCCTCTCTCAGAGCATCGACCACATGCATTACCTCACACACATTCTGCAACTCCTATATGAAGTTCTCCATATCTTCAGTAGTGTTTAATCTGGTGACACTAGGGGGGTTCATTGGAACTCAGGAATCTTCGAAGAATCTGCCCCTTCATATCGAGCTCCACTTTGAGTCCCGACTTGGTTGGTAAAAATCTGACCAACATCTGGATAGCTTCCCAAAATTCAGCATTGGTAACCACTCCTTGAGGATGTGCCTCTTGTGCATTTGGAACCTCTAGTTCCTCAATATTTCTTCGTGGAGGACCTCTGACTGCTCTTCTTAGAGGAATGATGATCTGAAAATACATGTAATCACGCATTAGAGAGAGACTTTTAGAGATAAAATCTTCTCACGAAATAAGATGAAATAAGTGAAACATTCCTAAATGTTGTAGCCTCCTAATCATATATGTGGTGCTTTTCACACCGATGACTAAGACTCTACAGATACGAATTCATAGACTCCCTAGGACTCTTGAAATCTGTGCTCTAATACCAAGTTTGTCATGCTCTGAGCTTACACCCTGGGCAGGACCGACACTCAAAAATCATTGCTGGCCCTCAAGCGAACCCTTGGCCTGGCTATTTAAATCAGCAGAAGAAAAACATTACTTAAACATGAGTAAATAATATTTAAAGGAAAATACTTCATATCATGACTTTGGCAAAAATGAAACTTGAGTCTTAATAACTGAAAAGAACATCAAGCAGAGATACTATAGTCTACGAAGCCTCTAAAATGTCTAGAGAGGAATATGGGGATGGACCCCACAAAATTTTAACAACCAAGCTAATATGGAAAATAAAAAGATGTCCTCCAAAATGCAAGGAGGCTCACCACCAACTCTGAAGCTCAATTTAGATCAATGAAGCGCTGCGTGCTGATGTTGGGTACCTGCGTCTGCATCATGAAACGAGGCAGGCCAACTGACATCAGTACATTGAATGTATGAGTATACCAGTTTGAGAGATAAACAATGACTTAAGTTTGAGGTGACTATATGAACTTACATTGGCTCTGCTCAACTCAATAGTATACATAACTCAAGTTATATACATATAAAAGTAGTTTGAATCATGATGTACCGTGGTTTCACGATACTTTCAATGCTTTTTAATTAAGTTTGGTGTTTGTCCAAGGCCTTTTTGTACTAGTTTTAATGTATTTTTCTCTTTGTTTGCAGGAAATCTGTCTAGAATAAAAATGCATAAGAATTATGCTGAAACTGCAGAAGTGACTACCTACATGGCCATTGACGGTCCGTCGACCCCTCGGTGGTCTGTAGGTGGCCACCGTCGTATGAAGGAAAAGATGCTGAATGAAGATTGGGGAATTCTAAATAAGTGTGGGGATACAGAGGCTCTCGACGAAACGTCATCTCCATGACGGACCGTCATGCACATCCGTCTTCGTCAACAGAAAATAGCCCTAGTACCCATCTTGAAAAGAAGCTAAGTGTGGAACGATGGAGGACCACGACGGTTTGTCGTGGCCTTCACAGTCTGTCATCTAGGTCGTCGACTCAGACACATTTTTTCGGAAGATTTTCCTTAAATAGATTTCCCTCTTTTGTTAGGACTTATTATAAATACTTGTAAAAACCTCATCTTTGGGGTGAGACTTTGGGTATTTTTCATATTTTATTGTTCTAGTTGTGAACTTGTGATTTTGTGAAATTATTCTATTTTCCAGAAATTGTTTATTGCAAGCTTATTGATTAATTGAAGTAATTTTTTGGGTTTCTTAAATCTCATCAACGTAAGTGCATGAGTTCTTACCAAACTATTATGAAATGTGTGATTATTAACATGGTAACTAAATTCATATCTAGGTTGGAACCATGGGTAATTAACAAGGTAAAAACTAGCTAAAATAATAATTTTAGAATAGTGTCTTGCATGTATTGATAATTCTTTCGGTAGAAGTCTTTTTAACGAGTGCACGCGTTAGAATTAGTCTTGTTGCTACTTTCCAGACAAAGAAGGTATATAATTAGAAAAGAATTATCAATATTGATTTAGTATATACTATCTAATAGGTTAGTTTCGATAGGGTCAAAGCAACAACTAAGCCATACATCGATTATGATGCTTAATATGAGGTAATATCAAGATTTAGTAAAGCATACACACGTAACTGGACAAAGGTGCGACATGAAATTTTCTAGTTGACGGACCACAGAATTAGGGATACATAACTTACCACTTTGCATGAAAGATACTAGGAAATGGTTGTTATAGCTATAATTACTGCATTATGAATCTCTGGGGAACACTTCAGCCCTAGTTACTCTCATTACTTGATAAAAATGAAATCTGTCAACCTCTCACTTGTTTGATTAGAAATAGCTAATTACATTTATTGCTTAAAACCCCCCTGTTTGTTACTTGTTTACGAAAAGGACTTGACCAAATAGAAGTAATAATAGGTTAAAGTTAAGTCTAAATCATTTTCCTCGCGGGGTCGACCGCGACCTCATAGTTGGGTTCTTTACTTAATACGATTGCTTAAACTTTTTTTTGAGAAGTAAATTTGAGCGCATCAAACTTTGGCACCATTGCTGGGGAAAATGTCTTTTAGATTAACTTTAAGCTTATTACCATAGACTAGTCAACATTTTCCTGATTTTACTCTTTCTCTTTGTTTTTATCTCTTGCAGATCTAACTTCCTTTTATGCCAAGTGCCCAAAGTAGAGGAGAACCCATACTGTTACCCCACCCCGAACTAGAGCGTACATTGCGCAAAATGAACCGAAATTTAGGTATTTCAATGATGATCACAATTCGGAATTTCCACCACTGGTTGATGCTCATGATAAATTATTACCTGAAAATTGTGAGGAAGGTGAAATACGGAGGCAACCTCCGGCTCCACGCCCTCATGAGTATTATAGGGGATATGATAATATTACTGACTCTTACAGGCCACTTGGCTTGCCTCCCCTACCAAAAGGCCATATTTTTGTGGTAAGTAGTAGTTTGATGCAAATGCTCACTGCTAAGGTTTATTTTTGGGGCTATCTTTTGAGGATCCACATGCTCACATGACCAAAGTGAGGTTGGTGTGTAAGAGTTGTGGGGAGGCCTGATATGAATATGGACGTAGTTGGGTTGAGAGTGTTTCCTCTCTCACTGATGGGAGATGCCTCTATATGGTTTACCCAGCTCCCCTATAACTCAATCTACAACTGGAATCAATTGAGGGATGTGTTGTAAGCATGTTACTACTCGATGTCTAATAAGCCAAACCACAAAGATAGGGTGAAAAACTTTGTGGCACTATCGGGAGAATCAATCAATATTTTTTTGGGACAGGTTCACTTCATTCTTGAGAAGTGTCCCCAATCATCGCATCGATGATGAGTCACTGAAAGAGTACTTTTATTGGGGAAAAGATGATAATAATAAAGTAGTACTGGATGTGATGCTGGTGGTTCTTATGGGGAGTGTCCTTATGCAGAGATTGTTGAGAAGTTGGAGAAAATCTCCCAAAATAATAAAGCTTAGAGCAGTAGGAAGTTAGATACTGGGAGAAGCACTTTTGCAGTGCAATCCACACACAACCCAGCCACAGATGAGATTCGTGAAGAAATGACTCAAATGAGAACTGAGCTTGGGTTGATGTTGAAACACGACACTAGGGTGCAGAAAAGGTAAATGCGGTGAACTACTTGTCTAAACCACCACCGTTGATTGATTAGTATTACTATGAGGAGGAATCTTATGTGGTAAGTGAGCATACGGGGTTCCTGACAAAATGCCCAATGCTCCAATCAAGAGAATTGGCGCCAAAGGTCAAGGAAATCAAGGTCGGAACTATGGTAATTAAAACCGAGAAGGTCATTATGTCCGAGATGGGAATTACAACCGCGACAACAACTTCAACCGGGGTAAGTATGGTAATAGAAATGATAGGAGTGGGCCCTATGTTCCACCTCAAAATTGTGAAGTTGCTCCTAGGGATGATGAATGTACTATGGCGCGAGTTGAGGATATGTTGCAGAAAATGATGAGGAGGTTTGATGCTAGTGATGAGCACAGTAAAGAGCTGAGAAGTTACTTAGCGAGTATTGGGAAAAAAATTGATGCACATGCAATATCGATCAAGCATCTTGAGTTGCAAATGGCCCAATTGTCTTCAACTGTGAACCCTTGCCAACCAGGCACTCTTCCTAGCAATACTGTGCAAAATCAAAAAAATGATGGACATTTATGGCAGTTACAACTCGAGGTGGTAAGCAAACCATTGACCCACTGATGCCGTGTGGTTTAGAAAATGTGCTAACAGGCGATAAAGAGGTAGTGGAGGTTAGTGGTGAGTTAGAAGACAAAACGGGAAAAGAAGCTGAAGTACCCCAAAAGATGACCTGCATGCCTAGACCACCGCCTCCATTCCCACAGAGGTTAGTGAAAAAGAGCAAGGATGGTAAATACCATCGTTTTATCACTATGCTCAAACAACTTTCTATCAATGTACCTTTGATAGAAGCTCTTGAACAAATACTCGGCTATGCTTTCATGATAGATATGGTCACTAAGAAAAGATTGGTAAGTTTTGAGGATGATGATATGATGCAACATTGTAGTGCTATTTCTACAAGGTCTCTAGTGCAAAAGAAAGAAGATCCGGGTGACTTCACTATTCCATGTACAATTGGGTTATTACACTTCGCGAAAGCATTATGTGATCTTGGGGAAAGCATAAATCTCATGCCTCTCTATATTTACAAGAAATTGGGTTTGGGTTACCCAAATCCCACTGCAATGCGGCTACTTATGGTAGATCTAAAAGTGAAAAAGCCTATTGGGATACTCCACGATATGTTAGTAAAGGTGGAGTCATTCATATTTCCGGCCGATTTTGTGATTCTTGATTATGAGGTACCTATTATTCTTGGGAGGCCATTTCTTGCTACGGGAAGAGCCTTGGTTGATATGGAGAAAGGGAAAATAAAATTTCGATTGAACAATGAAGAAGTGAATTTCAACATTTGTAGGTCCATGAGGAAGAGCGGTGAGATCCAATCGGTATCTGCCATATCTTAGAGGGTTGAAAAGTCATCTGAGGTACAAATAGAAGAGCGTGTGGGTGTAGAATCTATAGCGGCACTGATCATGAATTTTGATAGTGATTGAATTGAAGAGTATGTGTTATTGGTCGAGGCACTTGATTGAGGTGATGTTCGTTTTAAACCAAAGAAGTTAGAGTTAGATATGAAGCATCACGAGTCTCCACTAGCGAAAACATCTATAGAGGAGTCTCCAAAAGTAGAACTTAAGGCTCTACCACCTCATCTGAGGTATGTATTCTTGGGAAAAGGTGACACTTTGCCGGTAATTGTTGCATCAGATTTGAATGTGCATCAAGTTGAGAGTTTGGTGGAGGTGTTAAAAAGGTTCAAAAGAGCTATTGGGTGGACTATTGTGGACATTAGTGGTATCCCTCCCGGGATTTGTTCAAACAAAACCCAACTCATGCCCGATCATAAGCCAAGTATTGAGAACCATAGACGTTTAAATTCACCTATGCAAGAGGTAGTGAAGAAGGAAATTATTAAGTGGTTGGATGCTGGAGTGATATATCTAATCACCAATAGTAATTGGGTATGCCCTATTCAGTGTGTACCTAAGAAAGGGGGAAAGACTGTGGTCCCCAATGAAAAAAATGAGCTTGATCCAATGAGGCTGGTGTCTGGATGGATGGTATGTATGGATTACCAGAAATTAAATGCATGGACCGAGAAGGACCATTTTCCGATGCCCTTCATGGATCAAATGTTGGATAGACTTGCAGGAAAGGGGTGGTACTGTTTTCTTGATGGCTATTCGGGTTATAATCAGATTTATATTGCACCAAAATATCAAGAGAAAACCACCTTTACTTGTCCTTATGGGACCTTCGTGTTTAAGAGAATGCCGTTTGGGTTATGTAATGCACCAGCCACATTTAAGAGATGTATGATGTCAATATTTTCATATATGGTGGAGGACACTATTGAGGTGTGTATGGATGATTTTTTAGTGGTTAGTGACTCTTTTGAGCGATGTTTGAGTTATTTGTCCGAGGTTCTTAAGAGGTGTAAAAATTGAAACCTTATGCTAAATTGGAAAAAATGTCACTTCATATTGATAGAAGGTATTGTATAGGGTCATTGTATTTCAGAGAAGGGTATAGAGGTTGATCGAGCTAAAGTTGAGGTGATAGAGAAATTTCCTCCACCTATATCCGTAAAAAGTGTGAGAAGTTTTCTTGGGCATGCAGGCTTATACCAGAGGTTCATCAAGGATTTTTCAAAGATTGCACATCCTTTGTGCAAGTTGCTTGAGAAAGAGTGTAAGTTTCATTTTGATGGATCTTGTCTTAAGGCATTTGGTGAGTTGAAGGAAAAGTTGGTGTCTGCACCTATCATCATTTCTCCGGATTGGAGCAAGCCTTTGAGGTGATGTGTGATGCGAGTGGGGTTGCTCTTGGCACGAGGGTTATAGTGCATACTGATCATTATACATTGAGATATTTTATGGAAAATAACGATGAAAAATCGAGGTTTATTCGTTGGGTATTACTATAGCACAAATTTGACTTTGAGGTGAAAGAGAAAAGGGACCAAAAATCAAGTTGCTGATCACTTGTGCCGATTAGAAGATGAAGCAATGAGGGAGTTAGGTGAAAAGGTTGAAATTGATGATATTTTCCCTGATGAACATGTATTGTCTGCCTTTCAATACTTGATTCCATGGTTCACAAATTTTGCAAATTATCTGGCTAGTGATATCGTCCCACTGGACATGCATGATGTAGATTTTTTTTTTGGGATTAGCCATACTTATGTAGGAGTTTTGCCAATGGGCTTATTCAGCGTTGTGTGCCGGAAATTGAGATGTTGAGTGTTTTGGAGGCATGCCATTCTTCGCCAAGGCATGTGATAGATGCCAAAGAGATGTTGGCATTTTGAGAAAGCAAGAGCTCCCTTTAAATCCAATTCTTATGATTGAATTGTTTGCTGTGTGGGGCATTGACTTTATGGTCCCTTTTGTGAGTTCTCATTAGATGAATTACATTCTTGTGGCAATCAATTATGTGTCAAAAAGGGTAGAAGCTACCACACTTGCAAATAATGAAGGGAAGAGTGTCACGACGTTCTTGAAAAAGAACATATTTTCTAGATTTGGCACCCCAAGGGCTATTATCAGTGATGGGGGATCCCACATTTGCAACAAGCTATTTAAGGGATTATTGGAAAAATATGGGGTTCGCCATATTGTTACCACTCCTTACAATCCTCAAACTAGTGGGCAAGTTGAGGTGTCAAACAGGGAGATTAAGCATATTTTGGCAAAAATGGTGAATGCTAGTAGAACGCATTGGTCAAGGAGGCTTGATGATGCTCTTTGGGACTACCGGACAGCATACAAGACTTCCATATGTATGTCCCAATACCAACTTGTATATGGGAAGGCTTGTCACTTACCATTTGAGTTAAATCATAAGGCCATGTGGGCAATGAGGAAGTTGAAAATTAATTGGAATGAGGCTGCGGAACAACGGTTGAATGGGTTGAATGAGTTTGATGAATTTCACTTGAAGGCATATTAAAGTTCAGCCCTCTACAAAGAAAATATGAAGAAGTACCATGGCAAAAGATTGAGAAGCACAATTTTTTTTCATTGAAAAATTGGATTATGAAATTGCGAAAGGATTTAGTGCTTTTGTTCAATTCTAGGTTGCGTTTGTTTCCCGGCAAACTCAAGTCCAAATGGACTGGTCCCTATTTGATTACCCAACTATTCCCTCATGGTGCGGTTGAGTTTGAGAACAAAAAGGGTGTGAGGTTCAAGGTGAACGGGCAGCGAATCAAAATTTATCTAGGGAAAGCTGTAATGGTGAAGGAAATGATCGAGGCATACCATCTTGATGAAGTCTGAGTAACCAAGAGTCCTGTGTCGTGCCACGACATTAAATCCAGCACTAATTGGGAGGCACCTCAATATGTATCCTCTAGCCAACTATAGGTTTTTCATGATTTTCTAGGCACAGTTGAATTATTTTTGCTTTTATTACTTATGTCACATCTAAATGTTCCTTTATTTTTCTTTAGAAGTGTTGGATAGAGCGTAATTAGGTTCCGTGTCCAAAAAGTTTCCAGAAAACACAAAAAGATTAGCTTAATGGGTTTTAAATGTGCAGGGACCAAATCACAAGAAATCTACAGAAAATTGGTCCGGTGCACCAATTGACGGACCGTCGTCCCCTCGACGGACCGTCGGTAGGATCCATTATTCCCATGTATGTTCTTTAAATTTTTCTAAGTTATGTCATTGTTAACGGAGGGGTTGACGGACCGTTGACCGACTTATGGTCCATCGACGGGGAATCATCGATCCCTCACCCACAAACCCGACCCGACCCGTCCGGCTACATATTAAAAGTTTTCAAACTCTTCAGTTACCCACCTCTTCACATAGCCCCCATAATCGTTTCCCTCCCTATTTCCTCTCATTTCCCCCTACATCCTGACCCATTAACTCCCATTCCATCATCAGATTCCAACACTTCCCCCATATTCACAAAATCCATTCTCTCCCGAAGTCTCCCATTTTCTTCAGTTCCTTTGCCGGTCGGTGTTCGTGGTGGTTTTTGATGCTGTTCAACTATTAGAGGTCATACTCTTATTCCTCTACTACAGTTTTCTGGTACGTTTGAGCTGCAAGATTAACTTTTGTTAATATTCCTGATAACCTTGATGCCTAATTGTTTGGGTACTTAATTTTGGACCATTTTTCATGCTAAAACTTACAAATAAAAGTCCTAAGTCCCTTAGAAACTGAAGTTGAAAGAGATGGGGGTGTATTGTTAAAAAAATAGCGTGTTTTTGCATGATTGTGTTCCTGACCTAGGGTTTGATAGGTTGTCGAAAATGCATGTTAAAACTAGGAAAATTCATGCCCTACAAATGATGGGGTGCTGGGTAAATATTTAGTACACTTAGTTTTCTAAAAATACTTCAAAAAAGTATGATAGGGTACCAAATTTGCTGCAAAACTGTGTTCCATAAGGGTCAGTACGAGACCCCATCGATGGACCATCGGTCCCGCGATGGACCGTCTTTGCGGTCCGTCAACCCCAACTTCCCAATTTTTCTCTAAGTATCCGTCGACGGGCCCTTATGACGGAACGTCGTCCCTTCGACGGTCCGTCCTTCACAACCGTCGACGGTGTCAGAACCTTTGCTTTTGATTTTTTATGCAATTCCTCTAAGTGTTCGTCGACGGACCCTTATGACGGACCGTCGTCCCTTCCGCGGTACGTCCTGTACAACCGTTGACGGTGTCAGAACCGTTTTTCTGACATTTTTATAATTTTTTTTAAGTGTCCAGCGACGGAACCTCATGACAAACCGTCGTGCCTTCGATGATCTATCCTGTACAACCATCGACACTGTCAAAACCTTTGTTTTTGACGTTTTTATAATTTCTTCTAAGTGTCCCGCGACGGACCGTCATGCTTTTGATAGTCCATCTTGAACAACCATCGACACTGTAAGAACCTTTGTTTCTGATGTTTTGAAAATCGTTTGTAAGTGTCCCTCGATGGACCCATCGTCGTGCCTTCGGCAGGCCGTCGATGGGTCTGTCCTGCAATACGTAGCTATGTAATGTCATTCCCTTTCTTTGTTTTGATGCTTCCAATGGTATTAACTACTTCTCTCTATAGGTACAAATGGCACCTAAACATGACCGTGTCTACTCACGAGACTGTTCCAAGTTAGTCGCCCTGTCGGACTAGCTTATCATAGGCTCAGATGATAGGCGTGACCCAGAGTACATGCCACGATGCGCCCACACTCCAAACCATGCTGCCCTCTCCACTAGAGCCACGCCCATTAGGGTGGCACCCGGCGTGGTCATATTTTCCCAGTCTGACGAGGAGATCATACTGACTGGCACACCTTATGGGTTGGCTGCACAGTCCGAGGGAGCATCTGGATCTATGGAGGCATCCGGTTCTAAAGAAGCTTCTGTCTTTGTGGAGGCTTCCAGATCAGAGGAGGCTTATGCTTCTGCCTCTTCTGATGATGCTGCTTGTTCTGACTCTACTCCAGCACCCCAGAGTGGCGTCCCCGCTCTGGTTACTTATCAGACCAACCAATGGTGTGTCGAGGGGCAGTACCAAATCTACATTGATGCCAAGATTCCCAATGACAAGGGGGTCATGACTCGGACCCTGACACTTGAGTGACGGGTTCTCATGGGGAGTCTTCACACCATGTCAACCATTCATGAGTTATTCACCCAACATCAGCTGGAGCGGACGGCTCGAGATGTAGGACACTATACCGAGGAGATGGTCTAAGAGTTCTATGCGTCCTATGCGGCGACCCTCCAAATCAGCTGGATAGGAGGGAAGCCCCCGCCAAGCATGCACCGTTGGAGTACATTCATGTCTGTGGCAAGCGGGTTGACATATCCTTGCAGGAGATCCACCGAATTCTGTATGGCGTGGATGTTGATTCCACCCGGACTCCTCTCACAACCAAGGTTGACTATCGGTGGATATTGATCAAAGATGGCCGGTTCTAGTGTGAGCTAGAGGTGATAGAGACCACCAAGCGGTGGATTGTACAGTACCTCTCCGTAGATGGTGAGGTTGCCTATTGGGTGCGGGAGCCCAAGGGGAGTATCAAAGAAGGCCAACCTCACCTTCACAGCCAAGTTCCTATGGATATTCGTCCGACGCTGTCTTCCCCCACTGCTGTTGATTGTATTGTCACCTGCGATCGTGCAGTGCTAATGGCTGCCATGATTGCGAGGTTTGAGGTGGACTTTACATGGCTATTACATGCGCTGATGCAAGAGAGGGCCTTTATGGCTACTACTACTTACCCATTCCCGTGCATGGTTTTTGAATCGTGCAGGTCCGCAGGAGTGCCCCTGTCGCACATTGATGTGATCAAGACCTAGTATGTCCAGGTTGATATTGGTCTCATCTGGGATGAGGCCAATGAATTGGCTCGCAATAGAGGGCCCTGTATAGAGGTGCAATCGTTAGGTGAGAACCTAGAAGCCACGATAGAGCAGGACAAAGAGTCTAATACGGTTACATCTAAGCCTACCGATACTACTCCGGACGAGTCTATCCCGGGCGGTAGCATCTCTCTGAGATCCTCCCGTTCTATCCCATCTGCTACACTGGTCCCGCTTGCTATGGTCCAGAAACTAGAGGCCCAAATGGCCACAATTCTGCATCACATCCAGCTTTGGATGCAGAGGTCCATTGCTGAGGCAAAAGAGCGTATAGAGAGGAAGATGGCCCAACACACTAAACGGAAGATCATGGAAGTCCACTAGCATTTGGACGCATTAGAAGTAATAATAGGTTAAAGTTAAGTCTAAATCATTTCCTCGTGGGATTGACCCCAACCTCATTGGTGGGTGCTTTACTTGATATGACCGCTTATACTTCTTTTCGAGAAGTAAATTTTAGTGTATCAAATCACATGCAGGATAACAAACTCAACTTTACTCATATAAGAAAGTAATATCTCCTCTGTAGGAGTTTCTCTAACCGACAACCATCACTATGAGCCTAAGTGATGGTACAACGTCTTAACTCATGTTACTAGAGGACCATCCTACACCTTGCAATCGATGTAGGACCTTACTGAACTTAGTGGATGCACTACCTCTCCTTACGTGATCATCTAAAAAGTATGACACGTAAACTCTCATGTTGGACACATGGTTTACATGGAGACTTGAGTTAATATGAACTCTCATCTCCACATCGGTACTCAATACTATTCCCAAAAATTTACTTTAGCTCATTCTTTTAATAAAACATCCTTCCTTTGGGTTGAGATAATTTACTGAACCCATTAGCTTTAAAAAGCTCCTTTTAGAATCAATGTTCCCCTTTTAATTCAAAAATCTTTTGGAACTTCTAGTTCCCCTCTTTACTCAAATGTGAAACATTTGTCAAACTTTGGGGAATACTTAGTTCCCTTATCTTTTTTAGAAATGAACTCAACTCTTTCTCTTTACTTAACTTGAAACTATATATCTTAAAGAATACTTAGTTCTCTTATAGCTTTTGAGAAATGAACTCAACTCTTGCTCTTTACTTAACTTGAACCTTTAACTCTTAGGGAATACTTAGTTCCCTTATAGTTTTTAACGAAATGAGCTCAACTCATGATCTTTACTTAACTTGAAACTTTAACTCTTACAGAATACTTAGTTACCTTATAGCTTTTGAGAAATGAACTCAACGCTTTACTTTACTTTGAACTTTAAATTTTAAAACAAAGTGAAAACATTTGTGAAAGACTTTAGAGAACTTATAACAATACTTTGACTTGCTTCTTAACTTCTAAACATGGCTCTTAACTTCTTTGACTTTGATCTTAACTTTCCTTGAATTGAATTATGGATTCAAGGATCATGATCTCATGTTTATGAATGTTTACATGATGTTTCGATGTACCTTAGAGTGTAGGAAACAACTAGGAATGAGGGGTATGTCACTTTTAGGAACTAGTACGAAAAGATAGGGAAAGAATGGGGTCTCCAGGGGGTCCTGGCTCTCTAAGAGACATGGAGCGCCATATCCTTATGGACAGAGGCTGTCCTAAAGCACTATGAGAGGCGCGGCATGCAAGATCCTTAAGGACACACTGTGTCCTGAGGCACCGCTCCCCAACATTCCCCCAACGAATTTTCCGACATTCTTCTTCGTTTTTCATATCTAAACCTTCCCAAATTCCTATGGATCCCACCCCAAACATTCAGTATCCCTAATTAAATTATTACCCAATGATTTAGACCCAAAAAGAGTCCTAAAACATGGTTTACAGCTAACATCGATCAACAAGAACATCAAACTTTATTTCAAGATTCCAACCTCTAACATGAGTTATTTCATGAACTTGATTGATTTGAATAAAATTTGTGTGTGGGTGAAGTAACCCAACACAAAACAACCCCCATATCATGTTAGGGATCACCCCCGATGAAAATTCACGAAGCTAAACTTGGTGTTCTTGCGTCTTCTTCTTCCTTCTCCTCTTTTCTTCTTGCTTTCAAAACCCTAGTCAATTTTTTCTAAGTGCGTAAACTGAATGATATCAGTTTAGACCCCAACATATTACTCCAAAATGAAATAATTAGTTGAATTAAGGAAAAGACTAACACACCCTTAATATATCCGGTTTTGGAACATTGCCTGCTCAAAATCCCATCTTCCGAAGGTCATATGTCACACATACAACCTTGTAAATTCGTAAAGTTAGTATCGTTGTAAAGATCTTCCAACGAGATTTCCATCCATATAAATAACTTACCCAAATTAATCATGAGTTGGGGTTTATGACCTTTTTAAAATGACCAAAATTTACTTTTGAAATCTAGAAATTTTTCTGATTTCCTTACTTATTTCAAATTTTTTTTTTAATTTCTATTATAAACCATAGTTTATCTACAATATGAGATGTTACAGAAGGAGTTTAAGTTTTGAAAAATGGTGATTGAAATGGGGAAGAAGAACAAGAAATAAATTAAATAAAAATAGGTTATATATAAGCTCTCCGCGTGCTGGTAAGTAGTGTGTGTGACTCACTATGTCATGTCAGCAAAAAGTGTCAGAATGACACAACGAAGCATGACATGAGGTGTGTCTAAAATGAACAAAGTCTAGTTGGACTGTCTAAGTGATAATTAGTGCCAACTTTAGGGGGCCACCGATGGGTTAGGTCATTTAAAAATAAAACTTTCTTCTTATTTAGAATAAAAATATAACTTTTATCTGAAGTAAAACAAGATTAATGAGAAATCAAAAATCTAAATAAACATAATAATTAGTTAAATAAAAATTATACTTATATAGTGTATTTTTTAATTGAAAAATATGAAGAATTATCATAAAGTAAGAAATAATAAAGGTTGTGAATGTTAATAAACATAATGTTAAAAATAAATATGCATGAATGTGAAAAGTTATGTTTAATAAAGTGTATAGTGATATATTTTTCATATACCTATTTTATGACACTTATAAGTTATCCCAAAATTACATAACCACCCAAGGAGAGGATAACTTATTCGGGCACTAATTTTGATCATAGATAAGTTGTTCTGGACTTGCAAACCAAACAACAAACTAGATGGTATGATAATTTAATCACAAATACTATTTGATGTTATCACTCACACCAAACAACCTCTTAGTGGATAAAGAGTCTGCCCTTATTTTAAGAACATTTTTTAAAAATAACTATAGTTCCGACCTTATTAAGAATTTATAGTTATATTCCAGATATTTACTATTTATAGAAAGATAAGAAAAGAGAGAAGGTATTAGGTAATTGTACTCATAAATGCATTTGGATTTTATTCAATTGAAAGTAAAGAGGGTGAGGGGGTGAATTAAAATTCCTTAAGTCGACTTTCTGAATGGGGCAGTCGACTCACCTGCAAGTTAGGATCACAATATAAAATATAATAATAAAAGGAATTAAAACGACACATAATATTTTGTACTGGGTCAGAAAATCGATGTGGTGCCTAGCCTCCAGTCCCCTTGGATTACAAGGGTTTCCTTAAGAGCATGTTGACAACTCGAGTGTTATAGAATATTACAGTTGAGAGCCTTCTCCGATATGAAAATCAAATCTTCTTCTTCGACACTCCTCTACTTGGATAACCTACACTCACATCTTTCTTTCTCTTTTGTTTTCAATTGTTCACTCAAATGTGTACAAAGTTTATGAAAAATAAAAGAAGATTATAATAATAAGCTCAAGTGAAGTGCGTACTTCACAACTAACATTAAGAGATGTTTACATAGATATGTTGATGCCCTTGAAAGGTAAATCAAAGGGAGTTTATATCCATCAAGGATGTTGAGAGATCTCTTGATTGAGGCGATTAGCTCTTTCAAGTCCTTATAAGATATGTGCATGACATAGTTGCTTTGATTCCTTCTTGGTCACGACCTAGTTGATAATGGCCTAATTTGTTTTTGTTTCTTCCCCAGTTAGGTTGTTTGATTCTTGTTGGATCACTGATTCTTTCTTCCTTTGATAGCTTGCTTGAATCTTGGGTGAAAATTTGTTTTGTCATATTAATAATGATATGTTTGATTGATTTCTGGAATATCAGATTATGATCTGCTTGAGTATTTGATTCAAGAATCTCTAATTAATTTGAGATATCTTGACATATATTTATTTTGATACATATGTTTTATGCCTGGTTTACCTTCTTGTTGATATGTTTGCCTGTGAAGAGTATGACTGAATGTGTAAATGTGATTTATCAAAATAACAAATGCTAACAAGTTAACAATCTCCCCCTTTTTGATAATGATAATTAAATTTACAATTTCAATAGAGTAATCTGAGAGACAAAGAAATTTTCGTGATGTTCCTGTAGAATTTCGTTGGTCTTGTAGATCCTCATGTGGTAAGACTCCTCTGTATGTGTTGGACCCCCTTGCTTTTATGGAAATTGTGGAAGCAAAAATATTCTCCCCCTTTTACATAATAAAAAAGAAAGCATGGCAAGGATAATAGTAGGAAAAAAAAGCGAGGATAGAAATAGTGCATCAGATATGAGGATAACGAGTCCTCACTATGTTTTCCAAAAGAAAGACATCCAAATGAGAAAGAACACGAAATACATAAAAGGAAATTAAAACATCTTAACTAAAGAACATAATATCAAGAAATTTTTTTGAGGATATCAAATATATCTCAAGCAAGGATTTCGTGAAAAAAGCCAGTCAATGGATTTTTAGAATCAACACACTCTAACGAAAATCTCTATCCTCAACATTATCTCAAATAAAATGATACTTGATATCAATATGCTTAGCTTTGGAATGATGCATAGTATATTTAGAGAGACTAATAGCACTAGTTTTATAACAAAAAATAGGGATAACTTCATAAGAGAGATCATAATCAAGTAATTGATGCATCATCCATAATAATTGAGTACCACAACTTCCCACAACTAGATATTCAGATTCTGCAGTAGATAATGTGATGAAAGCTTGTGTTTTGTTGTGCAGGAGATCAAAGATTGACCTAAAATTTGATATGTTCGGCTGGTACTTTTTCCATCATTTTTATCACCTGCAAAGTCAACATCTGATTAAGTAATTAAATCAAAATGAGATGAGTATGCGTACCATAATACTAATTCGGAGGTCTAATAAAATACGAAATAATCCATACTACTGCAGTGACATATGATTCCTTTGGAGCTGATTGAAATCTTGCGCATTTGCATACGCTGTACATGGTATCTGGTCGACTGGTGGTGAGGTCAAGTTATGAAAAAACGTTCCTTAATACATCATTTTGTCCACATATTTTCTTGGTGCATTTGTTAAAAGGAATGTAGAGGATCTAATTGGAGTTCAAAGAGCTCTTCCTTTTTCGAGACCGAACTTCTTGATTAGTTCCTTAGTATATTTGGTTTGACTAATGGTAGTTCCATTAGTCTACTTCTTGATTTGTAGTCCGATGAAGAAAGTGAGCTCTCCCACTAGACTCATTTCAAATTCTTCTTCCATATTTTGTACAAAATTTTCACATGATGAAGGGTATAGCTTCCAAAGATAATTTCATCAACATAGATTTGAACTAGAATATATCAACTTTATCTTTGAATGAAAAGACTCGTGCTAATCGTAACACTCCAGAAATTTTTTGAACTAAGACTCAAACCATTATTCGTTGTGAGTGGGATTTTACCAATGAATTTAAATTTTCTTAAGTATTTAGGTCATGACACTAAATGTATCACCTTGAGTTCCAAAAAGAACTAAATTTGAAATAGCAAAATCAGAAATTTTGCAAGTTATGTTTAAGTATGAGTTTTTGGTTGACTTCAAACGACCATAACTCCTATCTCATGATGAGTTAGATGTGATACCAGATACCATAAGAAATATCTTTGAATTATCTTTCTAACTCCACCTAGTTTTCCTAGTTTCCTGTTCGTATGAGGTATATATGTCCATTTGAAGTTGGGTTGTCTAGATAAAAAAAGTCAAAATCGGTTTTAAAAGGGTATTATGGTCTTTTCACTATCAAATTAATTAAATTATTTTTGGTGATTAATTTGGGGCCAAAAACTGATTGGATTCAGTTTACGCTTCATGAAAATAAGTTAAGGGTTTGAGAGAAGAGAAAAGAAGAAAAAAGATAATGGTCGAGTTGTTCATCAAAATTCTTGAGAGTTATTGTGGATTTGTGCCATGGGTTTGATAAATAAGTATGTGAGACTTTCATAATGTTGGATTCGTTCACCCACATTCCAACATGTTAATTTTAGTGTGAATTCGTCCTAAAAAGATTGAAAGTTTGAATGTTCTTGAGGGTGTTGTTGAATTGCTTTTCGTTCTTCAATTTTTGTTGAGATTGAGGAGTTCTTGAGAGTTTAATGTTGATTATTAGAGTTACTTTGATTTATATTCTTGTGTATATGTTTTAGGTACCTTAATCTAAAGATATATTGAGAAAAAAATAGAAATTAATTGAATTAAGGTTAGAAAACGAGAGGAAATGTGTGTAAGTTTTCTCTGAGGGATGCTGTCGCGATGCGCCCTGTAGCGCCAGGAAGACTGGGGCGGTGCACCAGTAGTGCGCGAGAAATGGCTCTCTTAATTTGGGGCTGGCGCACCGCGCCATCATTACGCCAGGTCGGTTCGCCCCACTTTGATTTTCATCGTTTATCATGTTTAAGTCATTTTAAAGTGTACAAACAATTCCAATTGATTATAACTATTCTAAATGACTTAAAAGTACCTAGAAATCATTCATAACATGAATTATAACCTGGAATTTATAATTCAAATTTAAGGTAGAGTTAAGAGTTATGTCTTAAGAGTTAATTCAAACACTTCAAGAAAGTTCGTCTAAGTCCTTTTGAGGAGTCTTCTACAACTTCTAGTAACTTGTTTCAAGAATCGAGCAAGGAAGTATGAGAATGCATTCTTGCATCTACTTTGTCATCACGATACCGTTCATAGCATGAACCAGAACTCTTGAATTCATAATTCTTATTCAAGAGAGAGTTAAGAGTAGAGTTTAAGAATGCCGTTGAGTTTATTTTTGGATCCTTTGATATCAAATATATATTTGAGGAAAGTCTTAAGGAAGTAGGTATGAAAATGAGAAGAGTCGGATTCATGAATTTCGTATTGTTATTCATACCCTTGATCTCGATCTTTCATGCCCTCTAAATCCGCATGAACTCCATAAGTTGAGTATCTTTGAGATAAGTAGTATCTTCAAGTTCTAAGACTTGAGTATTGAGTTCATAATAATTTTGTGAGTATATTCCTAATCTTGAGACTGTTAGATGCTACCCATGAAGTCCTTGAGTTAACTAGTTCAGGCCCAAACTCCACGTGAACCCTATAAGTCAAGCAGTCTTGAGAGATGAGAAGTATCTTTAAGTCCTTGGGATAGTAGTTCATGCTCATAATTCCGAGTGAAACCTCCTATTTGAGAATTCTTTAAATGAGAATTATCATTTAATTTTTTGGGTTCCAAGTATTGAGTTTTACCTATGATTTTTGAAAACCTTGAATTGAATCGTTCACGTCCATGATTCGGGCATAAACCTTATTTTGAGAAGTCTTTGACAAATTTTTCTAAACTTGTTTTTATTACTTCAGCACTTGAGTTGAGAAAGAGTAAAGTGGAGTTCATTTTCCTTAAAATTATATATGGGAACTAAGTTATAACATCCCTCTAGTTGAAAGAACTAGTAAGAAGTTAAAAATTTGAAAGTAGTCATTTTTGGAAAGAATAGAAATCTGGAAAATTTGCTAAGTATGTCAAGTTGAGTTTTTAGTAAACTTAAAAATCCCATAACTCATATATCAAGATGATTTAAGTGTGTTTCCCGATATTATAGGAAAGATCTTGTAATAGGCTTTTTAACACCGCCAAGTTTGCGCAATTCCAAGTTCGTATGTGTGAGATATGCCCATTTGAAGTTGAGTTGTTCAAAAAAGGAAAGTCAAAAATCGGATTTTTGAAGGGTACGTTAGTCTATTCCTTACACAAATGTTTTAATTAGTATTAGGGTTTTTTGGCGACTAACTAGAATTAGATCCGTTTAGTCAATTTGAAATTTCACGCTAGCGATAGGAGAAAAGACAAAAGAGGAGAAAAAAGAAGAAAGCTCAATATTCATTTATTTTTTGGAGGTTTGTGTGTGGATTTTTTCAAGGGTGATCGCTACGAGGTATGTGATATCACATAACATTAGTTCTCCCACACGCCAATCATGATTTAATTCAGCAAAGTTATTTAGTTTTGAAAATAAATTCTATGAGTTCTTGAAGTTAATTCATTTGAATTCTTGTCGTTGAAGTTTCTTGAGATTATTTCACGTATTTATGTGTGAATTCGAGTTGAATGTTGCATATATTGTTGATTAAGTAATTTCTAAGTGTTTCGGAAAAGAACCAAGTGAAATTAGAGGGTTTCGAGTTAAAAATGAGAAGAAAGTTTGGGGTTTTATGGGGAGGGGGCTAGGGGAAAACGCCTCCCATAGCACCCCAACAAGGGGGCTCGTACCAGTCAAGCACCCACCATGTTCTCCAAATTTTACCATTTGGAGCATGCGCCTCCAACAGCGCCAGGGACGCCAGTTTTTCCCATTCCTCCCCAATCTTTCCGTACTAGTTCCTTAGAAACGTACATATGTTTTATAGTTGATTCCAACACTCTAAGGAAAGTCAAGAATCAAGTCAAGAATATTCATAAAGTTTTCAAAAGTCTTTGCAAACATTTTAACTTTGTCTTAAGACTTAAGTTTCGAGTTGACTAAAGAGTTTAGAGGAAAGGTTATTTCTTCAAATATTGTATAAGAACGATGTATTCACACTTGAGCAATAAAGGGAACATCGATTCCAAAGGAGCTGTTATGCTAAGTTCTGAGTAATTATCTCAAACCAAAGATTTAAGTTTTGTTTGAACACATATGAGAAAATTACATTTTGGGGAGTAGTATTGAGCAGTGATATGGGAACATGAGTTCATAATAAGTCAAGTCTCCATAAACCATGTACCCATTATGGGTAGTAAATGATCATACTTTTTAGATCAATCTTTAGAGTTCTTTTTAATAGTAGACTAGTGGATCCACTTAGTTAAGGCGTCCTATATGACGCCAAAGGAAATGACAGTATTGTCAGCATGAGAAAGCGGTTGTATTATACCTTAAGTTCATAGTGGTAATTTTCGTTTAGAGAAACTCCCACAGAAATTATATTACTTTATTATATGCATAACTTTGAGTTTGGTATTAACTTTTCTTTAACGAACTAATTTGCTTTTAATGTTTTAAAATCTTTTCATATGTTGCATGTGTTTTATTGTTGTATATTTAGTTAAAAAATTCATGAGTTGAATAAAGCCAAGGTAGTTGTTTCTTTAGGATTCCTTTCAATCTTATGTTATGTTTAGTATTCCCCTTGCATACTCATACATTTAATCTACTGATGCCATTTGACCTGCATAGTTTTATGATGTAGACAAAGGGAACCAGGACCAATATCCATCGCCTTATTGATCCTGTTGAGCACTCTGAGTTTGTTGGTGAGCCTCTTTGATTTACGGAGGGCTCTTTTTTACATTACTTCCTACTATTTTAGTTGTTAGGATGACCGGAGGTCTTGTCCCGACATCCCCTCTTTGTTTTAGACACTTCATGGACGGATTATTCATTTCAGTTTTATACGATTAACACTTGAGTTCCCATTTTGGCCAAGTTATTATATCTTAAGTTATTGCATGAGTTGCATTTCTTATGGTTATGTCTTCCGCTGAGTAAGTAAGCCAGTCCAAGGGTTCGCTTAGGGCCAATAATGGTTCTCGAGTGAGAGTCCCTAGGCTTTGGGCGGGACATAAGCATTCCCAAAAGAAAATGTTTTCACATTTAAAAGAGAAGGAGACTGTGATTTCCAAAAAGTCTTTTGATCATTCGAGTAACATCACTTTTAGAAAAATATTTGGAGTAATTATCTCAAACCAAAGAAATAATTAGTTTTTAAACGTATGATTTGAGTACATTTTGAGGAAATATTGAGCACCAATATGGATACGAGTTCAGATAATTCAAGATTTCATAAACCATATAGCTGACATGAGTAGAAAGAGTCATACTTTTTAGATGATTCCTTGATGCTTTTTAGTGTCAACTTGTGGATCCACTAGGTTGAGAGGTTTTATATCATGGAAAAGTATAGGATATTTTTTTGGATCGTGGGTGAGACAATATATCATCACATAGCTCATAGTGATGGTTGCCTGTTCGAGAAACTCCACATAGTTATATTATATTTTATTATATATAGATTGAGTTGTTATTATATTGTTCAATACATTGAGTTGCTTTCTACTATTCTAAAATCTTTCCATATACTACATGTGTATTTTTGCTATATCTTAAGTTGAATATCAAGAACTGAGTATGAGAGTCGAGTATAATATATTTGAGTTGAGTATCTATCTTTTAGTTGAGTATATTATTCTTGAATTAAGTTTAGTTGAGTGAGTTGATAAGAGGTAAGACCATCTCCAATCCATCTCTATTTTATTATCCATTTCCTATATTTGGAGGGTGAAATAGAGAATGGGTTCTCCAACCACTGTCTATTCATCAATCATAGAGAGGTAAATAGTAGTTCTCAAAATTTGGAGAACTACTATTCACCTTTGTATTTTACTTTTTTGATTATTATAATATTATTTTTATAATATTACTAATTTAATCTATAGCATTTGTAATTATTTTCTAATGCAATATGACATTTAACAAGTTACTACTTCCGTCAAATTAATGATTTTTATTTTATTTTTTCAAAGAAATTGTCACTTTAAATATGTAACTTAAAGTTATTTAAATATTATTTATTTTATATATGATTATTAATTAAGTCTATAATATTTGTAATTATTTTCTATGTAATATCTAAAAATATTATAAATTTTTAGTTTTTGTTGGTCATTTTAAATATGTAATTTAGATTATAATTACTTTTCATTATAAATGTGCAAAAAATATACATGATAATCCATAAAATCTAATTTTTATGTTATAGTGATAAATTATTAAACTACACTTCTTAAATAGCATGAAAATATTTGATTCAATAGTTCAAAGTGAAATATGGGAACTAATTAGTACACAAAATAATTGGATATAAGATTGAATCGTTAATTTATACATTTTTAGCCACCTATAAAAATAACGACAAAAAATGCTCATCTTGAACCCCGTAATACATTAACAGAACATTCACGAAAGTAACTTAATAGTCTTGATAGATGAGTATATATGTAAAATGTAAAATAAATTTTATGATAATACAATATTTATGATGAAATTTTATTTCATGAATGATTTCACTTTTATTTTAATTGTTCATTAATATGTATTATATATAACATATATTGAAATTTCTATTATTTAAAATAAAATATAATTTTGTATTAGATGAGGAATTTGAAAAAACTAAAATTTTGTATTCATAAAGATTATAGAGTGATTACTTTTAACAACATAAAAATGAAGGGAGAGTAAAAAGATTCATTTTAAAGAGTAAAATTGATAATTGGGTTAAAGTTGATTGTCTGAAAAAATAGAAAACTCTATATTTAAAGAGTAAAATAGAGGATAGGGTTGGAGATGCCTTGATTATGTTTCTTTTTTACTCGTACAAGCTTATGTTCATACTTTATAATTTCCCTTACATGCTCGTACATTCCACGTACTCAACCATTTGGCCTGCCTTATTTCATGATGTAGATACAAGTATTAAGGGTCATCAACATTAGTTTCGTTGATACCACATGGAGTTCAATTAGCTATGGTGAGCCTCCTTGCGTACGGAGGATTTCATTTACTTTTTAGTTTTGTCAGGCTGTCATGGGTCTTGTCCCGACTTCAATTTTTTTTTTCATTTAGAGGCTTCGTAGATGGACAATAGAGTTTTAAAAGTCTATTAACTTATTTTGTTAAATGTTTAAAGACTTAAGTGTCCTATCTTAGGGTGAGTTGAATATATTATATTATTTAAAATTTTCGTTTGAGTTAAAACTTTGTACTTAAGTTTCATGATATTTATTCAATTTTTTATGCTTTCTATGCTTGGGTTAGTTTCCGCTATTATTCAATGAAAATGAGGGTTCGCTTGGGGAACATAAATGATTTTGGGAGCTAACCACGTCCAGGGTGTATGCTCAGACGTGACATTGATTTTCCCCCTTTGAAAATTATTTTAGATTAAAAAGGTACTTAGTACCTCATACCAACCTTTGGGAGCCTGTTTGAGAGCATAAAGTTATTTGGAAAATTTGTAAACAAAATCAGGGCACGAAGGATTATTTAACTCATAGAGTTTTAGACAAAGAAACTTTGTTTATGAAACCGTTTTCAAAGGCACTTTTTAAACCTATTATAATGCTTAAAAGAAGCATATGCAAGTAAAAATTAAGATGGATTATAACCTTGCTATCGGATAAAAAGTTTCATTATAATCAATACCTATGATTGTGGAACATTTTTAGGTCTTTTAGTGATATTCCATACTCTGTTTCCTTAAAACTGGTCAAGTTCTTCCTTCATTTCTTGTCTCCAAGATTCATCTTCCATTGCCTCATTTATACGTTTGGGTTCTAGTTGAGAGACAAGTTCAGCAAATGCTTGTTTTCTCAATAAGCTCTATTGTATTGAGTTCGTTAGTGATTTCACGACACTTCTTCAAATTCTAAGTGTCAACGATAGTTAGTCAATTATATAACCCAACTAACTGAGTTGGGGTCGAATCCCACAGGGAGCAGTACATGTTTGAGAATCAAGAGCAAAGTATGACTATGTTCAACTCAATCTAGGAATATATATTTACGATTAAAACATAATTCAAATTTAAGGGTAACACAAGTGTAAAATAAGAGTGTTTTGGTTTGAACTGTCAGCTATAGAAACAACAAATAACACAAAAATAATAATATTGAGACGAGTTATTGGGATGTGATTGGATTATAGGCTAAGGTAGACAAATATGTAATTGTAGTTTTAAGTAAATATTGTAAATCAGTGAATAAGATTTCTATAAAACAATTTACCCCCATTCAAGTTGTTTATTTT
Source organism: Solanum peruvianum (assembly GCA_027705065.1). Lineage (NCBI taxonomy): Eukaryota > Viridiplantae > Streptophyta > Magnoliopsida > Solanales > Solanaceae > Solanum > Solanum peruvianum. The sequence goes on along the minus strand of JAKWJD010001762.1, from coordinate 10,785,745 downwards.
CTTTCAAAAACCAACAATCATGCAATTAAGAACAAACTACGTTTTAGTCCATTTACTCTCTTGAAATGAATGTTTGGAAAAGGGTATAGGATTCACTCTCTCGAGTTGAACCCATGGCAACCTAATACCCACATACCATCAATTCAGTAATGGTTATTTTAAAATATCTCCCGAGGGAAAACAAAACACACAAAGATAAGACTAAATTTGCAACTATAATCCTTTAATTTAAACCACAATTATTGAATGAATCACTTCTAAACAACATTTAAACTATCAAATAGCAATACCCATAAGCTAAATCAACCCATAATCACATATTCACACCCCAAGAATTGGGGTTTTAGCTAGACATCATAAAGAGATAGAAATCTTTACCAAATTTTGTTTTTATCAACTTGGTAAGATTAATTTCGTCTTAAGAAGGTCTAAACTAAAGAATCTTCAAGATCCACTTGCAACTTTTAAAAAATGAAAACTTCAATTCTTCAAAGCTAAGGAAAATATTGTTTCAATATTGTCAGTCCAACCTCAAAAATTACTCAAATGAATGTTTTGAATAAAATTTGATACTAAACATCATGTTTGATTATATATTTATAATCCCAAAAATATGCTGCGATGGACCATTCAACATAGTATGCCCTTTGATCAGTTTCATCGCCTTTTTGCTTTGGTCTTCAACATCCTCAAGTTCTGTAACTTTGGGCGATCCAACACTGTATTGCAAAACTGTTCGGCGACACGTCGACTTTTCCTTTCTCTCACCGACTTGATTTTATCCTTTAAGTCTTGACACAGTGGAACTATCGGCGATATAAAAGCCACTCGGCGACTCACTCAATGCATTAGGTGATCAACATGCCTTCTTTTCTTCCTTTTTTCAGTTGCCTTATTTTTTTTACCCATTATTGTTCATGCTTTGTTCCTAAATTGAAATACCTGGAAGTCAAGGATTTTACACAGTTATTGGCACAAAATAAGAATTTGAGGATACTAAACTTATCCAAATAAAGCTCTAAATGAGTCCAGTGGACTCATCAACACCCACAACTTATACTTTTGTTTGTCCTCAAATAAAATCCAAGTTCAACTTTTCAAAATGGATGTCTAAAATAACTAAATAAGACTCAATCATTAATAAGATAAATTGTAAACTTAAAGATTTAAGTTGTGACTCACCATTACCAAAGATTCTCAAGTTCACAATACTTGCTTCAAATGCGCGTTCAAGCTCAACAAAGGTACTCAAATGACCTTACACAAGAAATGATTCCATATCCATACACAATGGTTCAACAATTTATAGATCAAAAATAACTATCACCATTCACATTCACAAAGAAGAACATAATACATGATCGCATCCATAAGTTTGCCCGTATTTTCCAATCAACACTTGTTTCAGCTTGCCCAAGATAAAAAAGATCTTTTCAAGGCTTGTAACGGGGTGCAGTTAAAAAGGTAGGTCATTTATCCTCAGTGACTTCTATCCTCATGAAATTTTGTATGAATAATTCCTTCTTTCTTTTTCTTCATTATTATTCGCTCATGCTCGAAACTCACCAAATTATTCACTTTCTATGGACCATTGGACACCCCATTTCTTTTATCATTCTCACAATTTTCTTATTCTTTTCCCATTCTTCTTTTTGGTATGGAGGGGTTCCATCTTTTTCAAAACCATGGGTAAATGGGACTTCTTTGAACTTCTTCATTTATCTTCTCTTTTCACCATACCCCAACTTAGGATTTTGTTTTGAGTTGGCTATTCATACAAAAACATTTCATGAAGATTAAGGGTAAAGGGATAAATAAAGGTCACAATTTCATCAAGTTTCTTCCAAGGAAAGGTTAACGATAAAAAGGGGTTCAAGAATAGTTCACACACTCACAAGGTAGGCAACAAAAGATGTATAATTTCAAATTATTTCAAACTCTTCACAGTTGCCTAAGATCAATTCATAAGATTGCATCACATACTCACCGGGCCAACGGGGAAAATTCTAGGTGTCATCATACATACTTCATGGTAAGATCAGCATATACAAGGTATTGACACTAATATCAAATAATACTCCACACTCTCGCTAGTGAGCAATGTTCATCACAAGAGACTCACAACAAGATGCAAAAAGTTTACATACTGCCTATGCAACTTCATTTGGCCTCATTGTAGCCGCACATTAATTTTTGTTCGATTATGAGAACTATTCAAGTCATCGATATTGTTAAACACTAGTACTCAAATTTCAAGATAACAACCACTTTCAAACACAAACAAGAGGTGGCACAAAATATTTTTGAAGGGTGCAAAAATTATTTATAGTTAAAACAACGAAAAAAAATCTCAATCATCCACACAAATAGTGCCAAAACACTATTAATAGCACAAAACCCAAATACATAAAAAGAACAATCATCACAAAATGTGTGCCTCAACCCACCACAGACAAAAGCTATTTGTCCTGAAATTTAGGAAATTAAATATCCAAAGACAATAAAATTAAAGACAGAGAGGGAGGTAAACAGGAATCTTGTCTAAACAGTCGCATCTATCGGGGCAACAGTGCCCGGAGTAAACTTAGAAGTAATACCGGCTCTACTAGGGTCAGCCAAGGTTGTATCTGCCAAAGAAGACTGCACAACTTCATATACCATGTCCTTCTCATTCTCTTTAAGATATCTTAAGAATCTTCCTCAATGACCCTAAGAATTCTCTCATCTATCTCCTTCTCAGACTCGGGTTCAACTACCTCCTCAACTTGAATATCATCTCCGATGATAGCTTAAGGTATGTCTGGCTCAACTGGAACATATGGTATCTCCACCATCTCGAAGATCATAGACATACCAGTGAACTTCAACTGGTTCACATCTCTTCTCAATGCAACAATGGTGTCTTTTAGAGTTGTCGCCTCCTTGATGTCCCTTGGCCACGCTGACACACCGCTATCCTAGGAACTAGGGCATCAATTCTAGCACTCAATGGTATCAAAACATCAACAAGGGTTGTACGAATCATTCCTGGAATGGAGGCCTCAAGTCTTACAACATGAAAATCATATAATGGTCTAGCTGCCTTATGTAGAGTAATGCAGCTTGAGTGAGTGTTAGGACCATCTAAAAGAAATAATTCAAACTAGAGCTTCGAATATGTTTCATAAGTTAATAATTAGTTAAATGTTTTATTTTAGCATTAGAAGTCAGTTGGTGAATTTTGGAAGTCAAACGTCAAGGAATGACAAAGATGTTCGAAACTAGTCTTTTGTGTGTGCTAGTGTGTCCTTGTATGTTGTATGTGTTATATGTATTGTTTGGAATATAAAATTCGTGGTTATGATTGTAGAATCTAGAGGGGCATTTTTAGGGTAAAAAAATCCGAGTATGACTCCCGTGTACCACTCTAAGAGTTCCTAAGGAGGACCCAACATTGCCCAAGCAAGCTGCCCAAGGCAGAACAATTTTGTTCCTAGGTGAAACACTGATGCGTCGCAGACTTGGTCCAGCTTAGGACAAAAGACTTGGTCTGTGACGTGGCCATGTATCGCACTCCGCTGTTTTGAAATTAATTTCTAAGAACTTATGGGAACAGCTCCGCGACACAAACTTGTTCCGCGATGATAACTCCGAAAATTTAAGTGAAGTTTGACTTGTCTTAAATGGTCCAATCAATGTAGGGTTGTTTATGGTATTTTGGGGGGGGGGTGTTTTATACACTTATTTTAGGTCATTGTACAGTCATTCCCCCAATAAAAAAACCCCAAGCCCTCATTTGGAAATACAAAATTTACAAAACCATCAAAAACTCTTCTCTTCCAAAACCCTCTCAAGTATCCATTGAAGGTCAAGGTCTTGGAGCTTGGCATATCGATGCAAAATGATTTATTATTCAATTCTTGTGGTTTTATTCATGTTAAGGTATGGTAGTTAATCTTTGAACTATCTTTCATTCAAGGAGCCATTCCAAAGAGATTTCAAAAAGGGTTTCTAAACTCCAAACTCTTCTCTTTTGACTCTAAGCATGGGTATTGCGTGAAAAAGTTTTAACGAACGTAATATGATAATTTTTTATGTTACTTGATAATTTTAAGGTAAAAAACCCAATGAAGGCATGCTCATTCAATTCTCAACTTCTGTCTTATGAAGTTTGTTTAATGTACATTGTTGATAATGTTAGAAATATGGTTTTATTTATGTTATAATGAGATTTAGATACTGCCATAAATGCTCTTTTATGAAGTATTATTGAAGAAATTGAGAAAAGGTGGTAAAGGCATGGATGGAGGGTAAGTTGTTCTAATCTTTCTTAGTTCTTATTATGAAATGATCTTGAGTGGTATGGTCCACCTTTGGTGGATATGTTTACTTGAAGTATGTGAATATATGTGTATATTGTGATTTACCGCCTTAAAGGTATTGAATGTGAAGTTAAGCGAAAGTATGTTGATTATACATGTGATATCTATGAAGTTGAGATTGTGTATCTTGAAGATGTTAGGTTTAAACAAAGTATATGTGTATGTTAATCATGATAGTGTGTGATTATGATGAATGCAAGGTGAAGATGAATAGAAATCAATGTTATGCATGATAGGGGTTATGTGAAAGGTGTTGTCACATCTACTCTCACATACACCTAGATTGAATGAGTAAATGAAGTTTATGAAAGAGTATGTGTGAGAGTCTACTGAAGGTTTTTTCAATAAGACTCTAATGAATGAAATGGTGTATTTGTAGGGTAGACACTCATCGTGAGTGGAGATGAAGTGTCTAGACCATCTCTACTATTACTATAGCATGAATAGGGGGATTTTTGGGTGAACACTCTTCGTGAGTTGAGATGAAGTGTTTACTAGCATTCTCACTATTACCAAGAGCATTCCAAGATAGTTTGGAGGTTGGATACTCTTCGTGAGTTAATTTCTAGAGATAAGTAAACTTCGATAGTTGAGATGTTGTACTAAATAGATATCCCTTAACCTATAGTCAATGAATATTTATGACTCCGTGGGGAATTATGCATAGCACCAGAGGATTATAAGAAGGGGTGGATACACATCGTTAGTAGATATGATGTATCCAATGTACCTCTTGAGATGAGTGATCCTTGCTAGAAGATGAATGAGTCAGTTAGAAACAATTTCCTTATCCCATAACTTTGCACCCGCATAGGAGTAATTATTGGAAACCCGTATAAAGGCTCAAGAATGACCCTACTTTAGGAAAGTGGGGATCCCTCATCTAGTAGGGGTTAGTAGTGGTATTCCATGTCTAGTTCTTATGGTCTATGTTGGTTAAATGTAGCCCCTACAAATGAATGTTATGAACTAAATCTTCTTAAGTTTGTAGTACTTAGGATAGATAGTGGAATGAGACACTATTTTTCCATTGCACAAGTAGGCATTTGGAGGGAGTCTTGGTGTGTCCTTTTATTAAATGTATAAATGGGTTATTATATGATGAAATGAAGCACGTGGAATATAGTCTAAGGCTAATGAAGTAATGTGACTTTTTGTCTAATGTTTATGATGTATGATGATTCTATGTCTAATGTTCATGAATTATAAAGGTCTTATGTCTAATGTTAAAGAAGCATGTTGAAGTTATGTCGTGTATGATAAAGTTATGAATAATGATTGTGGTGTGCTTAATTCAAGGGAATCCTCAAGGAGCACTTTGTGGGGTAGTAGTATGTGACGCTACTTTCACATTCAACTTAGTGAAACTTGTAGGTCCACTTGGAGAACGGCACATATGTGAAATTTTTAATGCATGTACGTTCCTCTAGTTCCTTGTTATAGAGTGTGGACTTGTTAAGCATGCGAGGTAAGACTATGGTTGGTAGTCTTGAGGATCACATAGGTTTGTTTTGAAGGGATTGTATGGACGGTTCCTCCATGTATTACCTTAGTGAGTCTTATGATAACTTGGTTAGGAAACCTCAAAGGAAATAAGTTCAATGTGAGTTAACGCAAGGACGAACAAGGACACTGCTTTTGAAGCTGGAACTGCCAATTTGAGAGGAACTTTGGAGAAAACGACAAGGAGGAGCAGTGTACCTTGCATTTCCTCGCTACTCTTCCGCCTTGTGTCTATGTTACACTGCTAAGTCTTCAAAGCACGTGAATCGGAATTTTGGAGAAGAAGAGAAATAATGGGGTTGGGTCACGATTTTGGTCTGGTTACTTGGGGTTTGATGGGCTTACTTGAAAATTGAAATGGGATGAGAAGAATCAAGTGGGCTGGGAATGTTCCGGTAGAAATCTGAGCTGAGGGAAATCAATTGTAATCCAACAATTAAGACTATATAAAATTCGGTAAACCAAACGATTTAGCTGAAATTGGATTTAGTTTAGAGAACTAGGCCAAAATATGAAGAAGACGAATTAATATTTAACTAACCTACGAGTTTTCTTAATTTTAACAAGATAAAATAATTAACTTAATTATAATTAAGGACTCAATATGTAAGATTCTAATTTAGGCAAAATTGCTTTGATAAAGTACTATGTAAAACCGAAATACTTTTGAGACGATTTCAAAGATTTAGAATAAACTAACTTTATAGAATTATATAAGAAAAAAATATTAATTAAATTATAACAATATGAACTAATAATTTTAACTATAACTAAGGGTCCAAACTACAAGCTACCAAATTTAATAAATCGTTAAATAAAATTAAAATCCCTTTGAGACGATTTTCGAATATTTTCTACAATAAATTAATTATATGAAAACATATAGAAATATATATTATTTTAACAAAAAAATCAAACTAAAAGTACTTTAAGAATGACTTGAAAACATTTGAATCTAATAAAGTCAACTATTTCACTCGTTTGGAATTTAAGAAACTCATTAATTAATTATTATTGGGGAGGGTAAAAATTGAGTGTCAACAACTGTCCCTCATTTTACTTGCATTGATGCAAGAAATTCGAGTAAAATAAAATTGACCAAACCAAGTTTGACCGACCACACATTCATCTTTTAGAAAAAGGGATTTGGTACGAACTTTAAGAATTATAGTCGAACCCCAGAAATGGGTTTTCTACATATCTTAGGCTATATGAGAATTCAGGCAACTTGTAGTTCAATACGCTAGATTTGACTCACAATTTTGAAATAATTCAAAATCCACCCTAATACCAAATGAAGAAGGGATTAGAATGCTTGGGAGTAATATTAAAGAGAAATGTTGGAATACAACCAAGTTTTCAACATTGAGTCCGCCTACATATCCTTAAACTCAAGGAATTAGGCTGTTTGTAGTTTGACTCAATCGATTAAAAAGAAAATCTATTATGCTAGATAACCTTTGGTTCTGGAAGAGTGACAAATAGATCGAGTATAAAAAGAGTCTTGTAACCTCTTAGTCATGAATGTGTGGCACTTAACGCCCATAATTAAGAACTTACAGTGACATAATTTCCAATGTTCTTGGGTATTGACACTCAGATTGGAAAGATACCTCCGATGACAAATAAAAATTTCTAGACTCAAAATTGAAACCGACAAAACCAAAGATAAACCCACATACCTTTTGATAGGGGTGTGGTTTGATTGTGGTGAAAGTCGCTCCTCTACTCGCGTCCTGAATGTTTGGCATTCCTCTTTGGACTATGTCCCAGTTTGCTGCAAAGAAAAAGTTCCACGTTGTGCTGCATCCCACTGATTTCATCCACACGATGCTTTTTCAGTTACTCTTGATGTGAAAGATGTCACGTAAGTATGTTAAATATATATCGCTTTCAAACACAGTATGTCCATAAAAACTCTTGATTTGCTGAGGATTTCGGAGATGTCATTGCTTGTTTTCTGCATGGCAAACTCTAGTGATCTCTACAACGAGCTAGCTAGCTCAATAATTATCCAATTGTAACAAGGTAGATGACTCAATGATTTATCCATTGTAGCAAGGTGAATAGCTCGATAATGTTCCAACATTAATGAGGTAGATGGTTCGATAAATATCCAAGTATAACGAGGTGTATGGCTTGATAATGTTCCAACTGTAACGAGGTAACTCGATAAATATCCATTGTAATGACGTGGATGACTCAATGATTATCCAACCGTAATGAGGTAGATGGCTCGATTATATTTGCTTCGAAAAAAATTCAGGTCATGCTGCTTTTCTATGATGTCTTCTGCACCTATGGCTTGATTTGAGAATTCATCCTTTTAGATGATCTCGACAAAGAATGAAATAATCTTCTTAGCAGACATTGTAATTTAAATAGAAAAGTGATATGCTTTACCGTACTCGATAGATGTTCTGCATCAGCCTCTGTCGGTCTTGACGCAGTAGATGATGACTTGATATGATGTGAAAATGATGCTTTAGTGAAATAACAATGATGATCTATTGGTAGGATAATGCTGCTACATGATAGGATGATGACGTTGATGCTCCATTGATATGATATTCATTTATGATCCATCGGCTGGATGATATTGACGCTCCATTTATAGGGTTATGAGGCTTCATTGGTAGGATAAGGTTGATGCTCCATTGATAAGATGATGATTCTTCATTGATGATTCATTGGTAAGATGATATTGATGCTCCAGTGATAGGAGGATGATGTTCCATTGATTATCCGTTGATAGGATGTTGTTGATCCATTGGCAGGATGATGATATTCCATCGATTAAATGACGGTGATAACCTTCTGGATGGTGGTATTATCTCATTTGACTATACTTGTTGAAATTTCCCTCTGCTAGGGAATCGCATAATCACGTCTGATATGGATGCGATTTGTGAATTTTCTTGAAATGTTCTTCATGTTGAAAAAGGTGATTGGTGTCATTGTAGATGCTTGTACATGTTGAGAGGGATTCTTTCAGTTGTTCATGTTTGAACATTTGTACTCATTGTAGCTCATGCATTGATGGAAATTTGAACAGGATGTTGTTGCTTGTATTTTGAACTCTTCTTTTTTCTCTGAAAAACTTTAATGACTTTCTTGCATCCACAGAACAATTGTTAGTTTTTTAAAACAAATTGATCTGTGTTGACTTCTTCAAACTTCTGCTCCTTGACTTGCTATCTTCAGTCGATCGCTCCCATCTCTTGCTTCTCGATGGACAAGAAATGCAAAATATTTGAAATAAATAGATAAAATCTTTAAGAAGAAGAGTTTCAAAAAGTTGTAATTGTTACAGGTTAATGGCAAGCATCATGTCACGTCAAGCTTGATGAATGCCTTTGATATGTTGAGATATATCTGATTATTTGAAGGGAAGTATTCAAAGCTGCTCTTAACTACCGATAAACCTTGTCAAAATTTTTGAGGTCATCCTAAAAAATTTCTATCTCTGTTAATGGTCTTGGATTATCTTGAACTTTTTCTAAACAAATCATGGAATTTTTGAGATCCTTCCAAAAAATTTGTCCAGTTTGAATTCTCAATGTGACTTTTTAGTTTTGACTAGTTGGAGAGATCTTCTTCGTGAGAATTTTTTAGCCGTTCCCAAAAATTCTATCACAGTTATACGTCTCAATGTAACTTAGTCTTGGCTTGTTGGAGATATGACTGAGCCGTTCTGGCGCGTACGTATCCCGTTGAGGTACAAAGAAACGACCGAGGCCGATATAGGCCACCTACATATCTCGTTCTTGAGAATTCAGGTCGAATGTAGCGTGAATACATAGATATATTAAAAAGGATAAATGGGGTGACCGAGGACGACATAGGACGCCTACGTATCTTATTCTTAAGAATTCAGGTTAGACGTAGTTCATTACAGAAATATTTTTTCTACCTACAGAACATAAAATGATTACAAACAAACGATGTGATTACAAGGATAGATATAGAATACACTCTAAATCTTCAAGTATAATAGCTTTTGATAGCATCTTAGTTAATTGAAAACTTGAGAGGAACGTTTACGTTCCACCAAAATTTGTGATTAAGCAAATGCATTCAATGTATTTTGTAATTAAGTTGTTGATTTTTTTTTCTTTGCTCCTCGCTGATGTACCCTGATTCTGACTTATTCGACATAGCCATATCTTTTTGCAGGCTTACAGTTTTTGTCTCCTCCAAGTTTGAATTACCCTGAGTATCAAACTGTTTCAAATTTTGACAAGTGATTTTAATATCAAGACCTCATTGTAATACTCTTACAACCCATCTTCATCTATCTCATCAGGTTCATCTAGCTTGTGACATGACGTGATATTCACAGTTATTTTATTATTTAATTTTTTTTATTATCTGTTTTTAAATTTTTTTATATATTTGTTTTACTGAAACAAAGACAAAGACAGTTAGATAACACAATTAAAATAAGTAAATTAAAATTTTTCAATAGGAGAGACTTTAATTGAAGGTAAGGAAATACGAACTTTGGCCATGACCATGAGTCATTTTTCCTTTTTCAAAACATTACGAGGGAAATTAAAACATAATTAGGTAAAACAACACAAAAGGTTGTTTTGATCCTTATTCGAACCACCACCGATTTTTAAAACAACATAAGATTCATATTTGTCTATCAAGTTGAGCGAGAGATTAAGAGCAGAGTGGAAGTCTAATTAAGAAATCGCTCCATTGGATTGGCGTCTCGTATGCCTGGTGTCTCGATCATTTTCTTAGGTGCAACGTCACTTTCTTCCCAAAACTCCCCATTCCTTCTCCAATACCGTCATCTTTGGCATAGTCCTCTACCACAGAGGATTGACATAAATGAGGAAAAGAATTTGGTGGAACATGATTAATCTCTTTTTTGTTCTGACTTTCTTTTGACACAGAAGAAACAACTTGATCGGATGTCATGCTCGTAAAGTTGTGATTCTTAATATGCTCGAAGAAGCCACAACGTTCTCAAGATAGTCCGGACCAAACAGAACTATCGCCTTACCGTGAACCATTCATCCTCTATCTCTATCATCTTGATTTATGCCTCCATAGTTCAACCGAAGATTACTGTTGACGTTGGGTACAATGGTCTTTACCACATTCTTGTCGATCAAATCTTGGATCTTGTCCTTTAAATTGATGTAGTCTTTGGTATCATGCCTAACACTGTTGGAATGATATGCATATATCCGATTGGCTCGGAAAAATTGAGAGTTGGTATTAACAGGCTTGTGCCCAACTGGATGAATAATACCTGCAGCATCTGATTGCTCAAACAACTTCGCCCGACTATTGCTGAGCGGCATAAAATTCCGAGCAAGGTGCCTTCTTAAATCTCAGATGAGGAGGATCATAATGACCTTGTTGAGGCGGAGGCTATTAATGATGACTTGGATAGTTTTGACAAAGAGGTGCTTGAGACTTTAGGTCAATCATGTTAACAGTGAATCCTGCATGATTCAACGGTGAATTACTATCAGCATGGGAAGTGACAGTTTGGAGAGTGACAATTCTTTGATCAATCAAGTGTTGAATTTTATGCTTCAAATTGATGTAATCCTGAGTGGTATGTCCAGCACCTCCTGAATGGTTAGCACAATGATGATTGGGCTTGTAAAGCTTGGAATTCACATTGACATTTTTTGGGTCAATTGTTTTATAAGACCAGCTGCTTTCAAACTCTTAAAAAGTTAGTTTTGACTTTCAACCAAAGGATTAAAGACCCGAGAAGGCTTCTTAAAATGTTTATGACAAGAAAGATTATGATCATTTCGTGCAAATTGAGATACTTGGCGGTAACTTGGAGGATTATGGTGAGTAGGTGCTGGTGTTTGGAGATTTGAGTATTGTGGAACTCAGTAGATATGATGTGCCTTTGGGTAATTTGGCAATGCAACTTGGTAACCTGATTGAGCGTTTGGGTAATTTGGAAATGGAGTTTGGTATTTTGATTGAGCATTTGGCTAATTTGTAAATGGAGCTTGTTAATTCTAATTATTTGATGGTGGATATTCGTAATTTGGTTGGACATAGTAAGGATTTTGCGGAGCGAAAGGGTAGGTTTTGGATGGTTAAGACTTTGGCACATTGAGACCAGCATGCCTCTTTGACATATGGCTCGATACAAATGAGATAGAGGATATATCTTCCCTTTTCCTCCTGAATGGTCCTGGGGATTCATCTCGGGGGGACATTCAGATGATTTTTCCGGTCCTAAGACCATCTTCAATAGCTTCACCAATTTTGACTATCTCACTAAAATTTCCTCCTAAAATGAGCAACATTCTATTGTAATAATCCGACTCTTGAATGCGCATGAAGATTTCAATAATTTCTTTCTCGGTCATGGGAACCTTACCCTTGTAACCTCTCTTCTCCAACGATAGGCATACTCTCGATAACTTTCAGTAGAATTTTGTTTGATTCTCTTCAAAGAGTATCCATCGAGAATGAGTTCTACATTATAACCAAACCTTTCAATAAAGTCTTTAGCCAAATCGCTCTTACTTGGGAAGTATTTGGTTTCTTTAGAAATAAACCATTCCAAAGCTTCTTCTCTCAAACTTCGACTAAAGAGTCGCATGAGCAAAGCCTCATCTTTCCCAACTCCAATGAGTTGATCACAATAAGCTCTCAAATGAGTCAAAGGATTCTCAACTCCACTAAATGTATCAAACTTTGATACTTTAAAACCTCCTGGAATCTCCAAATGTGGATGACGACACAAATCTTCATAATTGAATCCTACAATGTCTGGAGTATGTTAAGTCTTTCATAGCATTCATGACTTTCTCTCTAATACTTTACCCAACCTTTCCTTTTCTGACCATCCACTCATTTTCCTTCTTCTAAGAATTTTCGGGTTCAAAATGTGTGGTAAAAGGAGGGTATGATTCAGGTGATATTGGAAGATAAATGTGGTTTTTAGAGGTTTGGGTTTAGTGGTAGGTGGGTTTCAGACAATTTTGAGTAGGAATTTGATGTGTAAGAGGAAAATTCTGGAGAATGTTGGTATCTGGATTTTGAGAAGTAGGTGACTTTTGGTGTGAGGAACTAGCATGGTGTGGTTTAGGGGTGGTTAAGTCTATGATGGAAGGTTTTGGAATAGTAATGATGGTTGAGTTGTTCGGGAAATATTCAGACGCTGGGTTTGAAGTAGGAAAATGGAGTGGAGGTCTCTCATTATATGGAGTAGGCGTGTAGCAATGATAGTCACATTCGTCAAATCTCGGGTCTTATCTACCTCTGGCCTCATTTCTGCAATCTGTTGGAACAGTTGTGCAATCAACTTGTTCTGTTCAGCAATGGTAGTCTCATTCACAGTAATTTTATTCAAATCGGTATTCTCAACAGTTTCAAGCATTTTATCTTTGCCTTTTGATAAGCATTGGTCGGAGAAGGAATTTTTGGGGTCTTTGGACCTAGTGAAGTATGATATTCAGTCAGTTTCTCAACACAGATCGGCTTTTGAGTAACTGACAAAGAAAAACAACTCAAAGGCAAACATGTTAGTCTGTGTCGATGATAGTTTATACAAAATATCATACACTTTATTGTAACACATAAGATTTGCTTCATTTGAAGATAAGTTAGTCCACGTATATAGAAAGATGACTATATAGATAGAAATTCGTCTTTTTGATTTTAGGACTTATGAGTCAGAAATGTCGACTTGAGTCAAGACAAAGTAAATCGTCGTACTTCTGATTTTTGATTGAGATGTAACTCTAATTTCTTTGTAAGAGTTGGGAAAGATAGAATATTTCAGAAAAATGGGGACCGAACCTTGAAAGGGTGTCTACGTATCTCACAAAAGAGAATTCGGTCCTACGTAGTTCGACCCACTTGGATTTTTTTTGACTTGAAATTGTAAATATTTTTCTAATATGTGGGAGTAATTTTGAAAAATAAAGTTCGAATTTTATTGGGAAACTAAAGACTCGAAGAGCATTTGGATATAATTTTGATCGTGACTTGATATTTATGCTTAAGAGGCTCTAGAAAATATTTTCCGAAAATGAGTAGGCTGAGACATCCTCAAATGAAATAACATAATCACAGAATTAGTTATAACACATAAACAAATGTTGCACGTTCCTAAACATATATGTGACCCTTTTATGCCAAGGGTAGACCTAATGATTTAAGGGATGTATATGTCATTTGAAACACTCCGTTGCCCCGTTAAAACCAAATTATACAGATTTTATGAATAGTAATACATAATAAGGAAAAAGGAATACAAATAGTCAGTCCCACGCTGGGGTACCATCCGAAGAGATGCCTCCGCGGAAGATTCTCCCTTGATGATTTCTTCTTCCCATTTCCAAATGTCCACGCTTTTGATGAAATGGTGACTTGATTCTTCTACAGCTCAAACAAACTATTAAACTTCCCACCCAAGATACAATGATTTGTCTAACAACGTATACAACCCACAAATGTAAACATATAAGTATGATCATCCGTTTAGGCCGTGGACCATTTTGGACTCAAGGTGGTCTTTCTAATGAGCCTAACACACCTTGGGTGTTGGTTCATCTTAGGCAAATGCTTATATTTTTATTTGGGTTTTCTCTATCTTAGGCTGAGTAGAATTTGTTTCAAAGAAATGGTTACCCGAGTCGGACAGACAATGGGGTGGAGCTAACAAACAACGTTGGATGACCACATTCCAACTATTCATTTGTTACTTCCAAATGAAATCTTGTGTATTTCTGAATGAAGCTGTGGTAAGCTACGTAACTTATGTTGTCCTGATGCAAACTATTTACCGTTTAGCGGAATCAATGCCATGAAAATGCAACAGTTTCAATAATAAGAAAAGGAAAACAAGTAAGCAGTTATATCAAGTAGCCAAATAGAATTAGTTTTAAGGTTAGAATCCTCCAAGTCCACAGCAGAGTCGCCATTTTTGTTTTATTTCAAAGAAAAATATTTTTTAAGTTTTAAGTTTGGACTTGGTTAGAGTCGCCACTTAATTTTTAAAAAAAAATAAAGAAAACTTAGTTTTGAAGAGATTAGAACAGGGAATCTAATAAAAACTTTGAAAGGGGGTTCGGGGATTCCTATTTATATTTTAGGAAGGGTTTTACAACACCTAAAATATTCACTAACTTGTGATTATAGGACAACTAATCTATTTTGACGAAAATCTTAACTTATCTTGAGATAAAAATATTATTTTAGAGTTTGTTTGAAAAAAGAATTACTAATTTTATTCGTTAAGTGAATCTTAATTTTATAAAATTTTATTTTGTAGGTTTATTTATTTAATCGACTTGATTTAACTAATTAAAAATGGTACCTTTGCGGGGATCTAAAATTTAACCTAAAAACTGACGATGAAACAAATCACAAAAGAGACAAAGTAAGAGAGAGAGAGAGAGAGAGAGAGAGAGTGGGCCGAAATCCGGGTTTTGTCTACCTGGACCGTTATTTAGACACTTTTGTTTATGGGTCTTAGGCCCACTTGACCTGTACCTGTCCTAAACTAAACATACAATAATAAATGATAAATACGGAAAATAAAGACGACAAGGGCTTAAGCCCAAAAATAAGAAAAGAAAAAATAAATTATAATTTTTGGGCTTCTTAGCCCAAAATTTCTTCTTCTCGATTTGTTATGAATTTCTCCGTCTACTGGATCTGTTCATCACTTTATCAGACACACTTAATGAGGGAATTTTGAGCCTTTGGGGTTCTCTCTCGAAATGCAAGGGATGATAAGAGTTCATAGCGAACTCAAGCAAGTTCCACAACAAGCAAAAGAAAAGACAAAATTAGATTATCAAAAGAATAATCTCTCTTAACATATAATAACAAATGAAATATGACTTAGGGAGAAAAGACCAAATAACCACAAACAAATGGAAGGAAATATTTCATAATTTACTAGATATCTTATTTAAACTCGAATTAAGGAATATCTTGCACATATAACGATTGAAAAACAAAGGAAAATTTAATACATTTAACCATATTTGATGAAGAATAACCCCATAAAAGAACACATATAAAAGAGGATGATTAACAGAGAATAAGCTAAAAGTATTGTGTAAGAGTTTAGATGGAAAAATGAATAATTTTGGTAAGAGCTACTATACAGGATAATTAAAATCAACCTATTATTGTAACTCACTATTTCTATTCAAAATCATAGTAAGTAAATCAAACATGTATATTTAATATTGTTCATGTCGCAACTACTCATTGAGAGAAACACAACAACTAGAAATAGTCAATTTATCTCGTCTTTTACTACCAAAAAAACCAATCTAAGTACTGTAGGCAAAAATTTAGACGGAAAGGAGACATAAACTTGAGTGAAACGTGACATAATAAACAATAATTCAGTTGTAAATTTTGCAAATGGAGAAATGATGTGTCACGTTTGCCAAATAACAGGCCAAACCATATGCAATTTCCACACTAATCAATCCTAAGCTTTAGTACTCATCTTGGAAATTCAATATCATCAACGACAACTTAAAGACGATGACAATTAAGGAATACATATTTGACGACATTCGATTAAATAGATGCTACAAAAGATTCCCTCTCTTTTTTTCGCTGAAGCGACTACTGCAAACGATACATGATAGACATAATATTAAGGTACCCAGCACACAAATCACGGAAACATGAGATGAAACGAGAAAAAGGTGGGGGGAAAGAAGAACAAGACAATCTAACATTTTTTAATTTTAAACCAATATAAGCACATGACGACATACTACATCAACAAAGGGGTGACATATTACTAAGCTTGAATACATAAAGTGTTAGGTAGTGGAGCCTGATTAATATATATAACTGTTTACGCGGTTTAACCTCTGTGGTAAGGTTTCCAAGGGGTTATGGGGGGCGGGAGCCCCCCATCCAAAGGCGGGGTTCGGGGCAGCGGACCGACCTAAATTTTAGGCTTTCCTATTTATTATCTATTTATTCTCTGAAACCAATAATACTCTGATTTATTAATATAAATACCTCACCGCTGTGGAAGTTTACTCACGGGGTGTTACCACAAAATATTGGATTTTCTCTTTCTCTCTCTAGATCTCTCATCTCTTTTCTCTTGAAAGTTCATGTGTTCTTCATTCATCTAGTGTGTGTGCGTGAACTTGATCCTAACAACTGGTATCAGAGCCTGGAGATTCAACACGATCACTGAAGATTGATAGTTTGAAGCATGGAATTGAAAAGTTTGATGGATCTGATTTTCAGTTTCTGGAAGATGCAGATTGAAGATTATCTGTACCAGAAAGATCTTCACGAACCGTTGAACGGGGTGAAACCGGAATCCATGACAGAGGAGAAGTGGAAACTCAAGGATCGCGAGGCTCTTGGGTTGATCCGGTTGACTTTGTCAAGAAACGTGGCGTTTAATATCGTGAAGGAGGAGACTACGTCCAGTCTGTTGAAGGCACTGTCAAACATGTATGAAAAACCATCGTCTATGAACAAGGTATATTTGATGCGTAGATTGTTCAATTTACAGATGTCTGAGAATTGATCCGTTTCTTATCATATAAATGAGTTCAATATGATTGTGAGTCATCTCAATTCTGTGGACATTAATTTTGAAGATGAAATTAAGGCGTTGATTTTGATGTCAACTCTGCCCGAGTCTTGGGATACTGTTGTTGCTGCGATTAGCAGTTCCCATGGATTTGAGAAGCTGAAGTTTGATGAAATCCGTGATGTTGTTCTTAGCAAAAGTATTCGCAAACTAGAAGTGGGAGATTCATCGGACAGTTCTCTCAGCGTTGATCGAAGGGGGAGAAGTAAGACAAAAGGCCAAAATCAACATGGTCGATCAAAATCAAAGAATCGAGGAAAATCCCTGAACAGATCAAACATGACTTGTTAAAACTGTGGAGAAAAAGGGCACTTTCGGACGAACAGTACAAAGCCAAAGAAGAAACAAAATCAGAAATTTGTAGATGACAATGATTCTGTAAATTCCGCAGAGGACATTGGGGATGCTCTAATCCTTAGTGTGAACAACCCGGTTGAATCATGGATTTTGGATTCTGGTGCATCTTTCCATTCGTCTCCAAGCAAGGCGTTGTTCCAAAATTTCAAATCTGGAAATTTTGGAAAAGTATATCTTGCTGACAATAAAGACATAGAGATTGAAGGAAAGGGGGATGTTTGCATAAAGACCACCTGGGGAAACCAGTAGACATTGGAGGATGTCAGATATATTCCTGGGATCAAGAAAAATCTGTTCTCTGTTGGTCAGTTGTATAGCACGGGATATGTAGCAGAGTTTGGGAAAGGTTCGTGGAAGATCGTGAAAGGTGCTATGGTAGTAGCTCGTGACACCAAATCTGGAACCTTGTACACCACTGCAGGGTGTATAAACATGGCCGCTATTGCTGAAGCTGCTTCCGGTTCATGTCTGTGGCACAAATGACTTGGCCACATGAGTACTAAAGGAATGAAGATGTTGGTTGCAAAAGGAGCATTAGAGGGTCTGAAGTCTGTTGATATGGGTCTTTGCGAGAGCTGTGTTATGGGAAAAAATAAAAGAGTAAGCTTCACAAAGACTCCTAGAGAGCCAAAGAAAGTGTGGTAGGAAATGGTCTATACAGATGTTTGGGGACAATCTCCAGTATCATCACTTGGAGGATCCAGATTCTATGTTAGCTTCATTGATGATTTCAGTAGGAAGGTATGGGTTTACTTCTTGAAGCATAAGTCAGATGTGTTTGCAACTTTCAATAAGTGGAAAGCAGAACTTGAGAATCAGACCGGTTTGAAAGTCAAATGCCTAAGGTCTGACAATAGAGGAGAGTATGACAAATCAGAGTTCAAGGAATTCTGTGCAGCTGAGGGAATCAGATTGATGAGAACAGTTCCTGGTAAGGCAAGGCAGAATGGAATTGCTGAGAGGATGAACAGAACATTGAATGAGCGTTCAAGGAGTATGAGGATACACTGTGGGCTGCCCAAAACACTTTTGGCGGATGCTGTGAGCACAGCTGCATAATTGATCAACAGGGGACCATAAGTTCCTTTAGGGTTCAAGATTCCAGATTAGGTGTGGACAGGAAAAGAACTCAAGTACTCACACTTGAGGACTTTTGATTGCACTGCTTATGTTCATGTTGATCCAGAAAAGAGAGTCAAGCTTGATGCCAAGGTTGTGAAGTGTTACTTCATAGGGTATGGTTCTGATTTGTTTGGTTACAGGTTTTGGGATGCAAAGAACAGAAAGATCCTGAGACATTGTGACGTGACATTTGATGAGTCTGTCCTGGACAAGGACAGAGAGCAGAAGGTTCTAGAGATTACAAAGCAAGTGAGAGTTGAGGTTGAGTTGGAGAAGAGTAACTCAGAGATGTCGAAGCAGATACTCAACCAACTCCTACTAAAGAATCTGAAGTGGAGCAAGTTACGCCTGAGCAGGTGTTAAGGAGATCATCCAGATCCATTAGGGCACCACATAGGTATTCACCTTCATTACACTATCTATTGCTGACTGATGAGGGTGAACCAGAGTCTTTTAATGAGGCCCTACAGGTTGAGGATTCGATCAAGTGTGAGCAAGCCATGGATGACGAGATGAGGTCACTTGAGAAGAACGACACATGGGTGTTGAATGAGTTACCTGCAGGGAAGAGAGCTTTGCTGAACAAGTGGGTGTTCAGAATCAAGACTGAATCAGATGGCAAAAGAAGGTTCAAGGCTCGTTTAGTGGTTAAAGGATATTCACAAAGGAAAGGTATTGATTATGCTGAAATATTCTGTCCTGTTGTGAAGTTAACCTCTATTCGAATTCTGTTGAGTGTTGTTGCATCGGAGAATTTGCATCTAGAGCAAATGGATGTAAAAACAACGTTTTTACATGGAGATCTGGACACAGAGATCTATATGCAACAACCGAAAGGATTTGTTGTTCCAAGCAAGGAACACATGGTGTGCAAGCTCACCAGGAGCTTGTATGGACTAAAGCAAGCACCAAGGAAGTGGTACATGAAGTTTGACTCCTTCATGACCAAGAGTGGATTCTGCAAAGCTGAAAAGGATCCTTGTTGTTACTTCAAGAAATACATTGATTCATATGTCTTTCTACTCTTGTATGGGGATGATATGTTGATTGCAGGATCTAGTAGGAGGGAGACTAACAATCTGAAGACAAGGTTGTCTGCAGCATTTGAGATGAAAGATTTGGGTCCAGCGAAGCAGATTTTGGGGATGAAGATTTCTCGGGATAGATCTGCTGGCACTTTAAATCTATCTCAGGAGTTGTACATTGAGAAGGTGCTGAGTAGATTCTGGGTTAATGATGCTAAACCCAGGATTACTCCATTGGCAAATCACTTTAAATTGTAAAAGGAGAAGTCACCCAAGACTGCCGAGGAGAGTGATCACATGGTACTTGTTCCATATGCTTCAGCAGTTGGTACCTTGATGTATGCTATGGTCTGCACTAGACCTGAAAAAGCACATGCAGTGAGAGTTGTTAGATGGTACATGGCGAACCCTGGGAAAGAGCATTGGGAAGCTGTAAAGTGGCTTCTGAGATATCTGAGAGGTACATCCAGTACTTCACTTTGTCTTGGCAAAGGCAATGTGACTCTACAGGTTTTTGTTGATGCTTATCTTGGTGGGGATGTTGACTCGAGCAAGAGTACATCCGGGTACATTTACACCATTGGTGGAACAGCAGTGAATTGGATGTCACGACTTCAGAAGTGTGTTTCTCTTTCATCTACTGAAGCTGAGTATGTGGCAAAAATTGAAGCTGGAAAAGAGATGATATGGCTTGCAGATTATCTTGAGGAATTGGGAAGAAGCAGAGCGAGAAGATTCTTTACTCAGATAGCCTGAGTGCCATACAGTTGGTGAAAAATCCAGTCTATCATTCGAAGACAAAGCACATCAGAAGGAGATACCATTTCAATCGCAGGGTAGTGAAGGATGGTGATATGTGCTTGGAGAATATAGAGGAGCCAAGAACCCGGCAGACATGTTGACGAAATGTGATGATGTTGGAAAACTGAGGATATGTAAAACCTCGGTTGGTCTTCTGTAGTTGTTGCTACTGATGTTGCGGTGCGGTAAAGATGTTGATGATGAACAGATTTTTTTTTGATAATGTATTTTTTAGATGACTGAGTCAGTCTCCAAGTGGGAGAATTGTTAGGTAGTGGAGCCTGATTAATATATGTAACTAATTAATATATGTAAATGATTAATATATGTTATTGTTAGGCTTTCCTATTAATTCTCTATTTATTCTCTGAAACCAAAAATACTCTGATTTATTAATATAAATATACCTCACCGCTGTGGAAGTTTACTCACTAGGTGTTACCATGAAATATTGGGTTTTCTCTTTCTCTCTCTAGATCTCTCATCTCTTTTCTCTTGAAAGTTCTTGTGTTCTTCATTCATCTAGTGTGTGCGTGAATTCGATCCTAACATAAAGGACCAAACTAAACCAGTTAAAAACACATAGTTTTTTCCAGTAAGTCATGATTCAAAATTAAGAAAGATTGATTAACAATGATCAATGAAAGGAACATGCTTCATGAGCTATGGCATTCTCTCAGTCCATCAAATACATAAACCAAATAAAAAGGGAACCACATTCCGACGGAAGCATCAAAATATTTGAAACGTAAGTGATAGATTTGTCACAAAGAAAAAAAATGGATTGATTTTACCCCCTAATTCCCAGCACACTCACACAGAATGGAACTATTATTATTCTAAGAAATGCCTTAGTAAGCAACAGGCATAAAAAATATAGAGACATGCTGCCAATATAAAAAGAACCAAAGGAGAGACGATGAAACGAGAGTATAACCTATGGCAGCAAAATGACTTAAAGAAAAGAAGAACCAAACAAACACTATGATGCTCAGCTAGGTTAGTACTTTCAGCATGCTAAGTAATAATTAAAAAGGGGAATAGATGTAACTTTTCCATGAAAATAAAATAAAATAAAATAAAAATGAACTAGAGCAAGAATGAAAACTTGCTCAATCTCACAACTAATTCACGAGGACGACTAGAACACCCTCACGAACCTAATTATTTAACTACCAAACACATGATAACAGAGGATATCAAACATATTCAAGAAATGCAGAAAGCGAACCAACAAAACATCTCAATTCGCGAATCGGAAAAAAATCAGAACGTCAACTAAGGAGCTGGGGTCTATGAGAAGTTACCTTCTTGTGTGCAGTGTTACTGAGATGACGAGTTGCCAGAAAAACCTCCACCACGCGAACACATGAACAAACTCAGACACAAACGACAAACCAAACGATGGATGAAAATATGCTCCATAGACGACACTATGCAGAATGGAAATAGACAAAACCGGATTCGTCTAGGAACTTTAATTTTCTGTTCTGATTTCTTTAAATATATATCTTATATCAACACTCCTCTAATCGCTAATGCCTTTCACATAATCGTGACTCGATAAGAAAATCTTTCTATACCTTTCTCTGTTTTCAGCCTCTTTTTTTCTCAAGTAATTGCCTTAAAAAAAAATTCCCCCTTTGATCAGCAATCAGAAAGATACAATATATAGGGGGACGGATTAGGGTTCTCCAAAATTGGGGGAAAGTCGAATTAGGAGAGGACAATTTTTCAATTTTGAATTCTCCAAACATTCACTAAAAAGGATGAACACCTTTTCTGAAAATTTTCAAACCATTCCGAAATAGGAAGGGCGATGAACAAATCGGATGAATTCCGTCGTCCTTTCCTCTTGACATGTCGCGCATCCACTCATGCAAGGACGAAAAAGAACGATGCGTTTGCTGCTGGAACTACAAATTTGAGAGGAACGTTGGAGAAAATTACAAGGAGGAGCAGTGTACCTTGCGTTTCCTCGCTACTCTTTCGCTTGCGTCTACGTTACGGTGCTGAGTGTTCAAAGCGCGTGGATCACAATTTTAGAGAAGAAGAGAAATAATGGGGCTGGGTCACAATTTTAGGCTAGTTACTTGGGGTTGGATGGGCTTACTGGAAAAATGAAATGGGATGAGAGGAATCAAGTGGGATGGGAATCTTCCCGTAGAAATCTGGGCTGAGCGAAATCAATTGTAATCCAACAATTAAGACTAGATAAAATTCGGTAAACCAAAATAACGATTTAGACAAAATTGGATTTATTTTGGAGAATTAGGACAAAATATGAACAAGACGAATTAATATTGAACTAACTTATGAGTTTTCTCAATTTTAACAAGATCAAATAGTTAACTTAGTTATAATTAAAGACTCAAAACGTAAGATACTAATTTAGGCAAAATTGCTTTGATAAAGTGCTAAGTAAAACCGAAATCATTTTGAGACAATATTCAAAGATTTAGAATAAGCTAACTATATAAAATTATATAAGAAAAACATATTAATGAAATTATAACAAGATGAACTAATAATTATTACTATAACTAAGGGTCAAAACTACAAGCTACCAAATTTAATAAATCGTTAAATAAAAGTAAAATCCTTTTGAGATGATTTTCGAATATTTTATAAAATAAATTAATTCTATAAAAACATGTAGAATATATACTATTTTTTAAAAAAATCTAACTGAAAGTACTTTAAGAATGACTTGAAAACATTTGAATCTAATAAAGTCAACTATTTCACTCGTTTGGAATTTAAGAAACTCGTTAATTAATTATTATTGGGGAGGATAAAAATTGTGTGTTAACAAGTATTACTTGTTGAGATAGTAAGCATGTGTGGTTGATTTATATGACTTACTTGACTTCGCATTAAGTCCCTAAAGGGGTAAAATGACATGTTTTGACTAAAAAGTCCATTTAGCATGTTTTGCTTGTGTATGTGCATAAGATCTCATACTTAGTACATGTGGAGTACTAATCCCATTTTCTTCCCTTTTTCCCAAACATGGTTCCGCTCGTTGAAGAGTTTGGAATGCGACATTGTTGAAGGCTTGGGTTCTTTCTTTCATCCAAATGGGGTAGGTCCTCAACTTTCGAGGGCAATGCCATCCTCTAGCTTACGGATTTTGTTATGAGCTTATTGACTCTTTTATTCCTTTTCTTTTAATGGAGTATTGTACTTTCGTATGAACTATACATGGTCTTATTGAATTGATGTAATAACTATGCCTATATTGTAATATTGGTTTAGATGGTATGAGATGAGACAATCTTGAGACTAATTCTATATTTTTATATATGTATGTGCTATAAAAGTAGAAGGCCATGCAACCTTCCTATACAAAGGGTCTATGTATACTCGATAGGAATATATATTATGTGTATGTAGATGTCTATGTAAGCCTCCAAGAAGTGATAATTAAAGTTTTAGATTTTTCCATATTTTTTAAGCTATGAATGCAATGACATGAGACTAAGAGGCTAGTCTTTGTCCTTGAAAAGGATGACACATGTTTTGTCTAGGGGGTAAACCTTGATGTGATAGTGGATGCCTTAATTCAAATGTGTATGGGTAGTGTGGCTCATACAGAAAATGAGAATAAGAAGTTAGTCAGTGATGTGCATAGGTTGGCAGGGTTGGGAGTCTAATTAGTAGATTCTTCAAAAGGTGGTTTCACGGTTCATCATATATTAGAGTCCTCCTTAGTGGTTTATGTGAAGTCTAACAAACACATTTACCCTATTTTAATTGAATTGCATGATTTCATGCTTTGGAAATCAGTTGAGGCTTTCTCCAAGGGGGATATGGGGAACTTAGGCAACATAATTCTATTTTCGTGGGTCTTCCTCATACTCGAATGCAACATGATTCTCTTTGGTTCATTGTTGATAGGATGCCTAAATCAGCCCATTTTATTCCCGTCAAAGTTTCCTATTCGGTGGGAAATTAATCTAAATTCTACATGAGGAAATACTGAGGTGGCATGGGTTCCTTTTTTTATTTTTTTGGATCGGGGTACTCAATATACTTCTAACTTTTTGAAGGCATTCAAAATCGGGCTTGGTACCAATATTAATCTTAGTACCTCATTTCACCCTCAAATGGATTGTCAAGCAGAACACACCATTCGAACCTTAAAGGACATGTTCAGGGAATGCGTTATTTATTTCAAAGGTTGAAATTGGGATGGCCATCTAATTTTGATCGAGTTTTCCTACAAAAATAATTACCGCTCAAGTATTTTTATGGATCCATTTGAATCACTATATGGGAGAAGGTGTAGGTATATGATGGGTTGGTTTGAAGTAAATTATTTTTCCATTATCAGTCTCGAGTATTTTGTTAGGACATTGAAAAAGTTTGACTTATTTCAGATAGATTGAAGACGGCCCAAAGTCGGTATCCTATGCCGATCGTATAAAGAGGGATCTAGAGTTTTAGGTTGGTGATTGGATCTACTTGAGAATCTCTCAAACGAATAGTCAGATGAGGTTTGGAAAATAGAGGAATCTTAGTCCCCAATATGTGGGCCCATATGAAATCTTGGAAAATGTAGGGAATGCTGCTTATGAATTTAACTTGCCTAGTGAATTGGATCCGGTTCTCCCGGTGTTTCATATCTCTATGATTTAGATGTTGATCGGTGATCCGGTATCTATCCTCTGTTTAGAAGCTTAGGACTTGATGAAATCTTTCTCATGAAGAAGTCCCAGTTGAGAATTTGGACTAGCCAATGAAGAGGTTGAGCAATAAAGAAGTAGCCTTTTTTTAGGTTCTATGGAGTAATAACTTAGTTTAGGGTGCTACATGTGAGGCCAAAGACGATCTGAAGTTCCTTTATCCTCATCTTTTTCCTTCTAGTCCTATTCAAACTTGAGATAAGTAGTTCCTCTTGAGTTTTAGTGATTTGGGAATTATGTGTACTATATGAGTTTTTGCCATGGTTTTTCTTTCTTTATATGGTACATGTACATGTGAGAAATAATATATTACATGATTTGAGTTTCTCATGATATATATGTCGCTCAGGATTGAATTGCTTTTGGTATGATAGTTGCGTATTTGACTTATGAGGTGAAATGATGAACATGATTACTTATATTTTGAAAAAATGATATGTTGACTCCATATTGTGGTCTTGAACTTGTCTGTGATTGGAGAAGGTAGTTCCTCCTATGAACTTGATATATATCATGTTTCATGCATATTGAGTTGGTAGATATAGTTTCTTCTTTCTTAAAATGGATTGATCATGTATTGATTGGAGTTGAAGTTTCCTTCTTTGAATATGTGCATGCAGTGAATACTACATTTGTGTGTTTTGATCGTTTTGATATCTTATTTATGATGATCTTGTAGTCTTCAGTCTCTTACTTTGTTTGGTGATTAGGTTGTCATTCCGGAACAAATGTTCCGAAGGGGGAGATAATGTAACACCCTAGAAATCTAACAATCTGTGCATGAAATCTAGTAGCCTAAAAAAGTTAAAACTAAAGATTTGAAGTCCTAAACTAATGTTCCTAACTTAGTACTAGGTTTTATTTCCTAAATATCTAGGTAGGAGCCCCCAAACTAATGTTCCTAACTTAATACTAGGTTTTAGTTCCCAAATATCTAGGTAGGAGACCCCAATGAACCTTTAAGAGGACAAAAGGGAAGGTCCAAAATGTTGTCCAAAACAACATGGACTTATGATTGGGCAACCGACGAGTCATCGGTTGACTCACGCCCTGTGAGTGGGAAGCGTTGGTTGAGACGTAGTTTCTCCAAGACTTCTCTTATACCTTGTTTCTCCAAGACTTCTCTTATACCACCCTGTCAGACCAAGACCATTGTTACACAGGATGGTCTGTGGACTTATCCACAATCAGTAGATTGGCTCCGTGGATCATACCTGTAAGTTCTGTGTGAATATCGGCTAGAGAGGGGTCAATTAGTAAAATCCTAGTAAATTCATTAGAGCTAAGGGACGGTTCTGAGTCATTAAACCCCTAATCTAACACCTCACAACTCATATCACTCAATCTAAGAACTATAGCTCTGTAGAAAGTTCTCTTTAGGTCTCCATTGAAGAAGAAAGTCAAAATTCAAGCTAGGGCTCCCAAGATCAATGTGCAAACTAATAGATGTAAACAAATACTGCACAACTCCACGAAAATTGGTTGGGATTCTTGTATGCCTAATCTATAGTGTATGGATAGTTTTGGAATAAAATCCCCATATGACCCATGTTTTGCTCTACTTTCTTAATTTTAAATCCTTTGTATGGATTGGTTTATTAATAAAGGGTAACAATCTAGTATGTTTACATTGATTAGGATATTTTATCATAATGTTACTCTATCTAATGTGTAAATTATAAGAATAAGGGTTGAATCATGATAATAGCCTTGAAGGCCTTGTTTGGAGGAATTCTATCTTGAAGATTTCTATGTATGAATTCTAAATCCACCAGAAAGTGTGGAGGTGTCTACCTATATCGTATCTTACATAGGATTTATTTATCAACGTGAAAGGTGGAGGTGCATACTTGTCATGTGTATTATCGTGCTGATACATGATCTCTTTTTCCTACAACACTAGATATGACTAAGTATGATACGATATGAATAATATGATATACTGTGATTATGGTAGGGTTATTATAATGACTGTATGCCTATTCTCATGAACACTCTATGAATATGATGTGGAAGACTTTCTCACATGTTGTCGAATCAAAGGTTCAAAGGACATTATAACGTAATGAATCTATGAGCTAATGTGATGGATGTTGGTTTGTGTGCCTATATGGAAACATAAACTGGAGTAAAGACATAAAGTTACTTTAAAGGGAATTGTGCTTAGTACCGAGGGGATATGAATATGAGAATTGTTTCTTCTCATTAGTAGTGGGTTTCCCAATACGATGTCTCATGAGATGGAAGCTGCCACATTAGTAGTAGGGTTTCGCGAGGAATTCTCCATGTCCCATAACTATGTTCCCACATAGGTCTTCAGATAGTGGATCCAACTTAACGATAAATATGTTAGTTTGACCGTACACAAGTGAAAAATCTATTTTCGGTATGAGGGTAGAATAATGGATTCCGTGTAGCTCACATGGTCTATTTCTCTTATGTGAATCGCCTTATATTCTAAGAATAGGAACTATGATATGAATATGAATTTACACTATGAATATGGACGTTAATTGTGTACGAGTGGGGGTATGTGAGTGCATTTATACATTGCATAAATAGACTTTAAGAGAGGTTATGGTGAGGTTCTTTATGATTATGAAAGTTAACGATTAAGGTATGTATGAAATATAAGAATGTTAAGGATGACTTTACCTAATACAAATTATTAATATGTACATGAACTAAAATATGACTTCTTCATAAGTTTTCTTGGTGTCAGTGGGGTATCATACTTCACTAGTACATTGCACTAATAGACTTATGAAGGGGTTGTGGGGTGGGTTCCTCATAGTATGAAGTAATGTGAACTCTTATAAGCATTATACGAATTGTTAGTATGATTGTATCTTTACATTGTGGTATGTATTGACTACATATTGCTGAAATGTGCATTATGTATTTTAAAGTAAAAAAAAGCATGACTTCAACTAAATATGCCTTTTATGCATGTTTTAATGATTTTTATGCATGACTTTCATAGTAATTTCATTAATTGTGCTAACATATATTTCTTTTATTTTACTACTAAGTGTGGGTTCCGAAAGTGATTGTGCTACTAATAGTTGAAGCTTGGACTAGACTTCTCCAAGACCATTGGTATGTTCTCAAGATCCAATGACAAGTAGTTGATTCCACTTTATGTGTTTCCGTTGTAATAGACTTTGTATACTTTCCATGTACTCTCCATTATGAGAATATTATGTTGTAAAAGGTCTATTGTCCGTATTTACGATTCTCTGTTGCACTTAGATTGGGTACAAGATAAAGTCTAGAAATCATATATTTTCCTCTATGAAAACACTTTGATTTGATTGTAAAATTTTTAAATTTCTTCATTATTCTATGTCATATGCAATTATGAATATTCTAAGGGCTTATATGAGACCCATTTGGGGCCAACTATGCCATGTAACATCTAGAGTGTTAGCCTTAGGTCGTGACAAATAATGAGGATTAAGATATCTATAAGATTTCTAAGTGCTATATAATTATTTAGATAGTTGGTAACAAGAAAATAA
Source organism: Solanum peruvianum (assembly GCA_027705065.1). Taxonomy (NCBI): domain Eukaryota; kingdom Viridiplantae; phylum Streptophyta; class Magnoliopsida; order Solanales; family Solanaceae; genus Solanum; species Solanum peruvianum. Next base: position 10,756,771 of record JAKWJD010001762.1, on the reverse strand, counting down.
CGAAAAATCAGCTCAAAGGAACAAGTATGGAATGAGAATAGAGAAGGAAAGTTGCCTGACACTCTGGGGGTTATCGCGGTGCATCGTGCAAGACATATATTTACTAGGGTTTGATTGGGCATACTGTTGGTGTGTCGCACCAGGCCTACACTTACTGGTGATCTTATTGGGAACACTATTCGCGTATCGCATGATAAATCCTTATTTTAGACTCATTTTGGGTTTTGTTTAAATATATTAGTGTCGTCTATGCTTGATTTTTGCCATACAATCCCTTACCCACACACAAAAGAGATCCTATAGACCACCTACGAAAGAATCTTTCTCACTTAATACACAAAGATAAAGATGATATGACATTCTCCTTCCAAAGTCTATCAAAAGACCTACTTAAGTAAATGAAGAACACAACGTCCATGATTAACCTCTTCAATATTACCTAAGTAGTCTTTAAGACTACCTAAGGCTTAGATCATGTCTACAACACCAAACATCTTTCCTAACTAGAGTAATTCTCAAGAATTCCCTAGGTAAGACCTGAAAAGATCATCCCATATGCCCTCTTCACACTTTAACTAAGGAATCCTTAAGTCACTTTAGATAAGGTACTCATTCATTTACATGCTTCATAACATAATTCATTAGTTCATTAATTCATTAAACAAACTCATACATCACATAAGGGACATTCAAATAATTGTCTTGGACAAGACCTAGGGACTCCAACGAACACCTTCTAATCCTATTGTGCAATGACTAGATAGCGGCCATACCACCGCCTAAACTTCATAGAACTCCTCTAATGCTAGTAAGTATCCCACACGATGAGAAAAGGCAATAACCGACATAGACCATGATAGCAAAACATTAAATCAAGAGTTTTATCGTACTCCAATAAGGTTGTTCTATTTATCAATGGTAGAATTTAGACACATCCCATGTTGGCACATGGTTAAGGAATACGAAAGGCATACTTTTTATTCTAGTCTCGTTATTTGACTAAAACTACTTCCCTTACCACACTTACTCGGTGCTAGGCTTCGTTCTCATAGAGTAATTCACATTAAGGTTCATATAAAGGGGTCCATATCTAGTTCATAACCCAATTACATTTACCCTATCAAAGAGTATCTTTAGGATTACCTTAGAATGGTGACAAAAAGTTCATGATGACTTTACTAAGGTATGATATGATGCCGTTCCAACCAATCAACCTTAAGTCCATCATTCCTTTACTTTGGAGGACACCATTACGGCTTTCTACTTAAACATTCATAACTTTACCACTAGGTTCAAGATTTCACATAAAAGACTATCTCACATCATTTAAGGTCTCATGTAATTCATACATACAAGACTAAGAGCTTTAACATCCTAAGTCAAGACATAATATATTCATAATCATATATACATCAAGTAAGGGACACAAGTCAACCAAAACAATACATCACATACTTCACCTTAACAGACATTCCATGCAATTCTTGAAACACATAGAAGTAACTATCATCATCTTTAAGTCATCTTATACACTATCATAACATCATCAATATGACCATCATAGATGTATGACCTATTAAATGACCTAGGTGAACTAGAGCCTAACATGTTTTTCTTGATGGTCTAAGGTCCTAAATAGTCTATTATATGGTATTGAGAAAGTATCAGGTGCATTGGAAGTTAAACGTCAATGGACGACCAAGACGTCCGAACACTAAGTCAGCTAAGTGACTCATATATGTTTATATGTGTTTATGTGTGACTCATGTGGTTTTAAGGTCATTTAATTATTTATTATATCATAAATAGGCCGTGTGTCATTTTTCGTGAAGTTTGGACGTTAAACGTCCAAGAACGTCCATGACGTTATAAAGATGTGACTTGAAACGACCTTGTGTGTCTAGGCTTGTTTAGTTTAGTTTTACGTGTTTATTTTGGATGAAATTAATGTGAGAGGTGCTAAATCATAGAATATCATGTTGGGTTGGAAATGTCTATTCAAACATCCCCAAGGACGAACCAAGGGTCCTTGAGGAAGGACCCATGTTGGTGGCCAGTGGCCTGGTCGATGCCCCGTAGGTGGTGGGCGTCGTTTGGTACTTATATTGGGGAGCTAAGATACCAGTTTCAGGTATCTTAACCCATAGACTAAGTCCAGGACGGCCTGTGCATGGACCTATTCCCCGTCGATAGGCAACCGTCGATGGCGGTGCGTCTGCACACATCTTCGCTGTAAGTTTAGGGGTAAAGTTGTAATTTCACACCATTTCCAAATAAAAGTTTTGGCGGTTCTTTATGGGTCTTTTGAACTTTTTAAAAATGTATATAAGTGTTTAACACTTAGAAGATTTCATTCTTCCAAATCTAAACCCCAAAATCCCTTAAGAATTCCCAAAGACTCTATTGAAGTCCAAAGTGAAGGAAGATCTTGGTGTGACGAATTGAGTGGAGATTGTTCATAAAAGTGATTAATTATCATTATTTAGGTATGGATTTTGATGCTTTAAACTCGTTTCATCATAGAGACCATCTGTCAAGATGTTTTCTAAAGTTTTCAAAGTTGAATTGTCCAATTTCATGATATTACCATGAGTTCTTGCATCATTTGCATAAAAACACTTATTATGGATTAAATTGATATTGTATTGATGATTTTAACCTAAATTACCTATGAAACCATGTAATTGATGAACTCTAGTTTATGATTAAGTTGCGGGTTACTTGATATTGATCCAATGTTGATGAATTCTTATGCAGTTTTATGGGGGATATTCATTGATGTAGTATTTGTAGTAAATTAATATTTGGGTTGTGTTATATTGATTAATTTACTTTGAATTGACCTATTTCATTGATATCTATAGTTTTTATGTTCAATTGATGTTCATGGACATTGGTAAGGGCCTTATGTTATTGAATCAGATGATTTAGCATTGAATTGAGGTACTGATGACGGAGTGGGTGTATGTTGACTTATTTCAATTATTTTTTTATTATTTATACTTCATTTATGTTGTGATTGGTATGGTCCACTTATGGTGGCAGTGTTATGTGTTTTACTTGCGATTGACGTGGCCTTATCGGTGTTACTTTATGTATTATGATGATCATGGCCCTATCGACAACCACTTGAAGTAATGTGGCTAATTGTGTAGTTGATTATGTGAATAATGACAATATCTATCTACATGTTCAGTCATATATGTGTTCATTTATTCATGTTGTCTTAGGTGATCATGTGACTTTGACCTTACGCGAATAGTCTTAGGGTTGAGTATTGGCTATTCCTACTTGACTATATGAGTCTATATTGGTCACATTTATGATGTTATTATAGTATATAGGATGACTTGAGATGTTAGGGTCGTTTCTATGCGCTTCTAGAATGACATGCATTATGAGTTAAAAGTGAAGTATGTGGTGTCTTGTCTTGGTTGACTTGTGTCCCTTATTTGATGTATGTATGATTATGTGTAACGACCTGTTTAGTCGTTTTGAGCAGCAAATTTTATTTCTGGGAAAACTGGCCGAAAACACGGACCCCACGACGGACCGTCACAGGCATGACGGGCCGTCGCAGGGTCTCGTTTCAATATACTTTGAAATTCTGAAATTGGGTACTGAAAATCGACTCTCTGAACTTCGTAACGGACTTGCAGGACGGACCGTCACAGGTGTGACGGACCGTCACAGTGTCCTTGGTGAAAAATAGAACTCTGATCGTTACGACGACCTGTGTGACGGACCGTCGCAGGCACGACGGCCCGTCACAGGTTGCATAATCCCAGTTGGAGTCGGAATTCTGGTTAAGTTTTAAGGGACATTTTGGACTATTCTTTCCTTAATTATAGATTTCGTAGGTTTATATTAATAACTCAAATTCTTGAGGGATAAAAGAGGTAACTTTGGATCAATTAGTGGGGTATCATTGTCATCTTTTACACTTAATTATATGTTAATTAGGGTTAAAGAAAGAGGATTTGAATAAAAGAAAACAGAAAGAACAAGAAAGAGAAAGAGAGAGAGAGTCGAACGAGGAAGAAAAAGAACGAGCTTGGGGATTTCTTGCTTGATCACTAGTCTTCGGTGGAGGTAGGTTATGGTTTTTACGACATTCGTAGTGAACTCTTAATAGTGAATGATATGTATTGATAGTATTGTAAACCCTGTTATGTGCTTAATTGTATGCTTGCATGTTTGTGATTATGAAATCGTGATAAACTAAACATGATGAAGCTATTGAATCCTTAATCTTGAAAGAAACCCTAATTCACTTGTTAATGATGATGCCTTAGTGTAAAAGAAGTCTTGATGAATTAGGGGATCGGGTGCCACGTTCCGGTACCAGGATAGAATGAGGATCGGAGTGTCACGTTCCGACACCAGGATAGAATTATGGATCGGGTGCCACGTTCCGGTACCAGGATAGAATGAGGATCGGAGTGTCACGTTCCGACACCAGGATAGAATTATGGATCGGGTGCCACGTTCCGGTACCAGGATAGAATGAGGATCGGAGTGCCACGTTCCGGCACAAGGATAGAATATGGATCGGAGTGTCACGTTCCGACACCAGGATAGTATATGGAGCGGAGTGTCACGTACCGACACAAGGGGAATAAAGATAATGAATCTTGAAAGATAATGAATATACTCAATCTAATGAACCCAATTCCCAAATGAGTATGGTATTGAGGCTTGAGTCCTCATGTGTGAACTTAGTGGAAATCGTTAATGATATAGTACTTGTTGTTGCTACATGTTAAGCATCATAGTTGAATTTATAATATTAGTTGATATATATTATCTTCTATTTTGAGTTGGCCGATGATATCTACTCAGTACTTGTGGTTGTACTGACCCCCTACTTTTATGTTTTCTTCTTTGTTATTTGTGGAATGCAGCAAACGTTCCGTCAACTTCAACTCAACAGTAGATCTAGCCACTCTTTACTACCTTCGGAAATTCAGGGTGAGCTAATGCGTCTAGCTTGGACTGGATCTTCTTCTTCAAGTCTTGATGCCTTGAACTTCCGGCATGGACTAGCTTTTATTTGTTTTAGCTTCTTAGACGTTTTTAGTTTAGTAATTTGAGGATAGATGTTCTTGTGATGATGACTTCAAGATTTTGGGGATAATAATAATAGTTTTGAATTGTTTTATTAATGAGTTTAAGTATTCCGCATTATTTTCTGTTGATATATCTTGAAATGTTAAGGTTTAGATGGGTTGGTTCGCTCACATAGGAGGGTAAATGTGGGTGCCAGTCGCGTCCCCGATTTTGGTCGTGACAAACTTGGTATCAGAGCATTAGGTTCATTGGTCTCATCACACAAGAACGAGTCTAGTAGAGTCTTAAGGAACGGTGGGGGGACGCCTTTACTTTTCTTTGAGAGGCTATAGGACTTTAGGAAAATTCCATTCTTTCATTCTTCTTTCGTGCTACTACTTGAGTCCAATTGGTATCTAGGTGATACGAATAGGTATCTGACCATCTTCATTCTATTTCGCAGATGGTTAGAACTAGAGCAACGACCGCACCAGCAGCAATAACGGAAAGACAAGAAACGACTGAGCCAGCCACTGGGGCTGTAGCTCGAGGAAGAGCAATGGTAAGAGGCCGTGGAAGAGGTCGTGGGAGGACATCCTCTAGAGGAAGAGGACGAGCCTCTAGCCCATCTGATGCTAGGGCGGTGACTCCTCCACCAACTGAGGAGGTGATAAGAGAGGGTGAGGAAGGGGAGAATTAGCAAGTGCAAAATGAGGAACTGCCACCCCAACCTACCCCAGAAATGATTAATCAGGTTCTGGCCTATCTTAGCGGTTTATCTGATCAGGGTCAGGCACCTCCAGTGGTTTCTGCACCAACACCTCCGGTTTCAGAGGTACGACATGCTGCTGCTGGGGCTCCTCGTATGGATGCCTCATTGGAGATAGGCACATTTCCACGTCTGACTACTGGCCCTATAATGACAAATGATCAGCATGAACTTTTCAGTAAGTTCTTGAAATTGAAACCTCCAGTCTTTAAGGGTGCAGAATCAGAGGATGCCTACGATTTTCTGGTTGACTGTCATGAGCTACTACACAAGATAGGGATAGTGGAACGTTTTGGTGTTGAGTTCGTGAGTTATCAGTTTCAAGGGAACGCCAAAATGTGGTGGCGGTCACATGTTGAGTGTCAACCGACAGAGGCAACGCCTATGACTTGGGCATCATTCTCTAGCCTGTTTATGGAGAAGTATATCCCAAGGACTTTGAGAGACAGAAAAAGGGATGAGTTCTTGAGTCTAGAGCAAGGTAGAATGACGGTTAATGCATACGAGGCTAAATTTCGCGCACTATCCAGATATGCCACCCAACTTTGTTTCAGTCCACAAGAACGGATTCGCCGTTTCGTGAAGGGGTTGAGGTCAGAGTTGCGGATTTCAGCCTTACAGGTAGCGGCTACGGCGAAATCCTTCCAAGAGGTGGTAGACTTTGTGATAGAGGTGGAAGGAGTGAAGCCAGATGACTTCACCACAACATTGACATCAAAGAGGTTTCGAAAGGGAGGTGAGTTCAACGGTTCGTATACTAGAGGACAGAGTTCTGGAGGCTACTCAGTTCGACCAATTCAGTCTTCACTACAGACTGTAGTTGGGGGTCCACCTCAGACCGGTCAACATTTCTCTGAGGGGCCGATGCGTGAACCCAGAGAATGTTATGGATGTGGGGAGATTGGACACATTAAGAGGTATTGTCCAAACCAGAGTTACAGAACCCCACTAGCTAGAGGTAGGGGTGGTCATGGTAGAGGCCGTTTTTCTGGAGGACGTGGTGGTCGAGGTAATGGTGGTCACCACAACGGCAGAGGTGATGGGCAAACTGGAGCCACTACGATACAACATGGTAGGGGCAATGGACAGACAGGTGATAGGGCCCATTGTTACGCTTTCCCTGGGAGATCTGAAGCGGAGGCGTCTGATGCTGTTATCACAGGTAATCTTTTGGTTTGTGATTGCATGGCATCTGTATTATTTGACCCTGGCTCCACGTTTTCATATGTATCTTCATCATTTGCTAATGGTCTAAATTTACATTGTGAATTACTTGATATGCCTATTCGTGTTTCTACTCCGGTGGGTGAGTCTGTGGTAGTTGAAAAGGTATATAGGTCTTGTTTGGTGAATTTTGTGGGGAGCAACACTTATGTAGATTTGGTTATCTTAGAAATGGTTGACTTTGATGTAATTCTGGGTATGACTTGGCTTTCTCCGAATTTTGCGATCTTGGATTGTTATGCTAAAACTGTGACGTTAGCCAAGCCTAGGACAGATCCGTTAGTGTGGGAGGGTGACTACACTTCCAATCCGGTGCGTATCATATCCTTTCTTCGTGCTAAGAAAATGGTTAGTAAAGGGTGTTTAGCTTTCTTGGCACATCTCAAGGATGACACTACTCAAGTACCCTCAATTGAGTCGGTTTCGGTAGTCCGTGAGTTTTTGGAGGTGTTCCCTGCAGATCTTCCTGGTATGCCACCAGATAGGGATATTGACTTCTGTATCGATCTTGAACCGGGCACACGCCCCATTTCTATACCCCCTTATAGAATGGCTCCCGCGGAGTTAAGAGAGTTAAAAGCACAACTTCAAGAGTTGTTGAGCAAAGGCTTCATTAGACCAAGTGCATCTCCTTGGGGTGCTCCGGTTTTGTTTGTGAAGAAGAAGGATGGGAGTTTTCGGATGTGCATAGACTATAGACAACTGAACAAGGTAACTATCAAGAACAAGTATCCTCTTCCTCGCATTGATGACTTGTTCGATCAGTTACAAGGTGCTTGTGTCTTCTCTAAAATTGACTTGAGATCCGGTTATCACCAATTTAAAATACGAGCAACGGATGTGCCAAAGACTGCATTTCGAACTAGGTATGGGCATTATGAATTTGTGGTAATGTCTTTTGGTCTTATGAATGCCCCTGCTGCGTTCATGAGCTTGATGAATGGGATTTTTAAGCCATATCTGGATCTCTTTGTGATCGTGTTTATTGATGATATACTGATATACTCCAAGAGTAAGAAGGAACATGAGGAGCATTTGAGAATGGTGTTAGAGTTGTTGAGCAAGAAAAAGCTTTATGTGAAATTCTCCAAGTGTGAGTTTTGGCTAGATTCAGTGTCCTTCTTGGGACACGTGGTTTCTAAGGATGGAGTGATGGTGGATCCATCTAAGATTGAGACGGTGAAAAACTGGGTAAGGCCTACTAATGTGTCAGAAATAAGGAGTTTTGTGGGGTTAGCTAGCTACTACCGCCGATTTGTCAAGGGGTTCTCTTACATTGCCTCCCAATTAACGAACTTGACTAAGCAGAATGTTCCATTTGTATGGTCGGATGAGTGTGAGGAAAGCTTTCAGAAACTCAAGACCTTGTTGACTACCGCACCAATTCTTACTTTGCCAGTAGAGGGTAAGAACTTCATCGTTTATTGTGATGCATCCTATTCGGGTTTGGGTGCAGTGCTAATGCAAGAGAAGAATGTGATTGCTTATGCTTCGAGGCAATTAAAGGTGCATGAACGTAACTATCCGACCCATGATTTGGAGTTGGCTGCGGTAGTGTTTGCATTAAAGCAATGGAGACACTATTTATACGGGGTTAAGTGTGAGGTCTATACGGATCATCGTAGCCTACAATATGTCTTTACTCAGAAAGATTTGAACTTGAGACAGAGGAGATGGATGGAACTACTGAAGGACTACGACATCACTATCTTGTATCATCCGGGGAAGGCAAATGTTGTGGCAGATGCTTTGAGTAGAAAGGCGGGAAGCATGGGAAGTCTAGCTCATTTGCAAGCTTCTAAACGCCCATTGGCTAGAGAGGTTCAGACTCTGGCTAACCACTTGATGAGGTTAGAAATAAATGAGAAGGGAGGATTGTTGGCTAGTGTGGAGTCAAGATCTTCTTTTCTTGACAAGATTAAGGGAAAACAGTTTGATGATGATAAACTAAGGCGAATCCGAGATAAAGTGTTGCAAGGAGAGGCTAAATAAGCAACAATCGATGAGGAAGGTGTTTTGAGGATTAAGGGAAGGGTATGTGTACCCTGCATCGATGATTTGATTAACACTATTCTGACAGAGGCTCATAGTTCAAGGTATTCTATACATCCGGGTGCAACCAAGATGTATCGCGACCTAAAGCAACACTTTTGGTGGAGTAGAATGAAGCGCGATATTGTTGACTTTATTGCCAAATGTCCAAACTGTCAACAAGTAAAGTATGAACACCAGAGGCCCGGAGGAACACTTCAGAGAATGCCTATTCCTGAATGGAAGCGGGAGAGAATCGCAATGGACTTTGTGGTTGGTCTTCCAAAGACAATGGGTAAGTATGACTCCATTTGGGTGATTGTTGATAGGTTAACTAAGTCTGCTCATTTCATTTCGGTCAAGGTGACTTGCAATGCCGAGAAGTTAGCCAAGATCTATATCTCAGAAGTCGTTCGGTTGCATGGAGTCCCACTCTCCATTATATCAGATAGAGGTACGCAGTTTACTTCTAAGTTTTGGAAAACTTTGCATGCTGAATTGGGTACTAGGTTGGACCTTAGTACTGCATTTCACCCTCAGACCGATGGTCAGTCTGAGAGAACGATTCAAGTGTTGGAGGATATGCTTCGTGCATGTGTGATAGAATTTGGTGGTCATTGGGATAACTTCTTACCCTTAGCCGAATTTTCATACAATAATAGCTATCACTCAAGCATTGATATGGCCCCATTTGAAGCATTGTATGGGAGGAGATGTAGATCTCCCATTGGTTGGTTTGATGCATTTGAGGTTAGACCTTGGGGTACTGATCTTTTGAGGGATTCATTAGAGAAAGTGAAGTCTATCCAAGAAAAGCTTCTAGCGGCGCAAAGTAGGCAAAAGGAGTATGCAGACCGAAAGGTTAGAGACTTGGAGTTCATGGAGGGTGAACAAGTCTTGTTGAAGGTTTCACCCATGAAAGGGGTGATGCGGTTTGGCAAAAGAGGTAAGCTAAGTCCAAGGTATATTGGACCATTTGAGGTACTAAAGCAAATAGGGGAGGTGGCTTATGAATTAGCCTTGCCCCCAGGGCTGTCCGGAGTGCATCCGGTATTTCATGTGTCCATGTTGAAAAGATACCATGGAGATGGAAACTACATTATCTGTTGGGATTCAGTTTTGCTTGATGAGAATTTGACTTATGAGGAGGAACTGGTTGCTATATTAGATAGAGAAGTTCGCAAGTTGAGGTCGAGAGAGATTGCATCCATCAAAGTTCAATGGAAGAATCGACCGGTTGAAGAGGCTACTTGGGAGAAGGAGGCAGATATGCAAGAAAAATACCCACATCTGTTTACAGATTCAGGTACTCCTTTTCGCCATTGTTTTTCTTCTTTTGATCGTTCGGGGACGAACGATGGGTAAATTGGTATCTATTGTAACGACCTGTTTAGTCGTTTTGAGCAGCAGATTTTATTTCTAGGAAAACTGCCGAAAACACGGACCCCACGACGGACCGTCACAGGCACGACGGGCCGTCGCAGGGTCTCGTTTCAATATACTTAGGAATTCTGAAATTGTGTACTGAAAATCGACTCTCTGAACTTCGTAACGACTTGCAGGACGGACCGTCACAGGTGTGACGGACCGTCACAGTGTCCTTGGTGAAAAATAGAACTCTGATCGTTACGACGACCTGTGTGACGGACCGTCGCAGGCACGACGGCCCGTCACAGGTTGCGTAATCCCAGTTGGAGTCGGAATTCTGGTTAAGTTTTAAGGGACGTTTTGGACTATTCTTTCCTTAATTATAGATTTCGTGGGTTTATATTAATAACTCAAATTCTTGAGGGATAAAAGAGGTAACTTTGGATCAATTAGTGGGATATCATTGTCATCTTTTACACTTAATTATATGTTAATTAGGGTAAAAGAAAGAGGGTTTGAATAAAAGAAAACAGAAAGAACAAGAAAGAGAAAGAGAGAGAGAGTCGAACGAGGAAGAAGAAGAACAAGCTTGGGGATTTCTTGCTTGATCACTAGTCTTCGGTGGAGGTAGGTTATGGTTTTTACGACATTCGTAGTGAACTCTTAACAGTGAACGATATGTATTGATAGTATTGTAAACCCTGCTATGTGCTTAATTGTATCCTTGCATGTTTGTGATTATGAAATCGTGATAAACTAAACATGATGAAGCTATTGAATCCTAAATCTTGAAAGAAACCCTAATTCACTTGTTAATGATGATGCCTTAGTGTAAAAGAAGGCTTGATGAATTAGGGGATCGGGTGCCACGTTCCGGTACCAGGATAGAATGAGGATCGGAGTGTCACGTTCCGACACCAGGATAGAATTATGGATCGGGTGCCACGTTCCGGTACCAGATAGAATGAGGATCGGAGTGTCACGTTCCGACACCAGGATAGAATTATGGATCGGGTGCCACGTTCCGGTACCAGGATAGAATGAGGATCGGAGTGCCACATTCCGGCACTAGGATAGAATATGGATTGGAGTGTCACGTTCCGACACCAGGATAGTATATGGAGCGGAGTGTCACGTACCGACACAAGGGGAAGAAAGATAATGAATCTTGAAAGATAATGAATATACTCAGTCTAATGAACCCAATTCCCAAATGAGTATGGTATTGAGGCTTGAGTCCTCATGTGTGAACTTAGTGGAAATCGTTAATGATATAGTACTTGTTGTTGCTACATGTTAAGCATCATAGTTGAATTTATAATATTACTTGATATATATTATCTTCTATTTTGAGTTGGCCGATGATATCTACTCAGTACTTGTGGTTGTACTGACCCCTTACTTTTATGTTTTCTTCTTTGTTATTTGTGGAATGCAGCAAATGTTCCGTCAACTTCAACTCAACAGTAGATCTAGCCAGTCTTCACTACCTTCAGAAATTCAGGGTGAGCTAATGCGTCTAGCTTGGACTGGATCTTCTTCTTCAAGTCTTGATGCCTTGAACTTCCGGCATGGACTAGCTTTTATTTGTTTTAGCTTCTTAGACGTTTTTAGTTTAGTAATTTGAGGATAGATGTTCTAGTGATGATGACTTCCAGATTTTGGGGATAATAATAATAGTTTTGAATTTTTTATTAATGAGTTTAAGTCTTTCGCATTATTTTCTGTTGATATATCTTGAAATGTTAAGGTTTAGATGGGTTGGTTCGCTCACATAGGAGGGTAAATGTGGGTGCCAGTCGCGTCCCCGATTTGGGTCGTGACATTATGAATAAGTAATGTCTTGACTTAGATGTCAAAACTCTTATTATTGTATGTATGAATGACATGTGACCTTAAATGATGTTAAGAGAGTCTTTTATATGAAAACCTTGACTTAGTGGTAAGGTTAAGAATGTTTAAGTAGAAAGTCTTAATGGTGTCCTCCAAAGTAAAGGAATGATGGACTTAAGGTTGATTGGCTTGAATTGCATCATATCATACCTTAGTAAAGTCATCATGAAGTTTTTGTCACAATTCTAAGGTAATCCTAATGGTCCTATTTGATAGGGTAAATGTAATTGGGTTATGAACTAGGTATGGAACCCTTTCATGTGAACCTAATGTGTGAGTTACTCTATGCGAAAGAAAGCTAGCACCGAGTGAGTATGGTAAGGGAACTAGTTCTTGTTAAATAATGAGGCTAGATTACAAAGCACGCCCTTAATATTCCTTCACCATGTGCCTACATGGATGTGTCTAAGTTCTACCATTGGCAAGTAGAACAACCTCATCGGAGTAGGATAAAACTTCAGATTCCATGTCTTGCTATCATGGTCTATGTCGGTTATTACCTATTTTCATCATAAGGGATACCTATTAGCATTATAAAAGTTCTATGAAGTTTAGGTGGTGGTATGACACGCTATCTAAGAATTGCACAATAGGCTTTGATGGTGTTACTTAGAGTCCTTAGGTCTTATCCAAGGCTATTACTTGAATGTCCATTATGTGTTGAATGTCTCCTAAATGAACTTATGAATTTAATGACTTAAGTTAAATATGAAAGTTTGTTAATGGAATAAGTACTTATATAGAGTAGTTAAGGGTTGTATAATTAAGGTGTGAAGGGGGCATAGGAATGGTCACTTCGTATCTTACCTAGATTAGTCTTAAGAATGACTCAAGTTAAGGAAGATATTGATTATATGGACATGATCCAAACTTAGGAAGTCTTAAGGATTATTTAGGTAGTCTTGAAGAGGTCAATAATGGACGTTATCTTCTTTATCTACTTATGTATGTCTTTTGATAGCCTTTGATGAGGAAATGTCATATTATCTATGTGTTGGTACTTTGATGTCTTGTAGATATGTATGTGTCTCATTATTAGTACTCTTGAGGATTGTTTAGGCACATTTAGAGAGGGTGTATGTGAGGTGTCTCTTTGTGTGACTTAAGTGAATCTTAGTATAGATTTTAGTGAGAAGACTACATGCTAGAAGGTGTGTCTAGTGAAGGTTAAGCACTTCACTATACATTGAAAGGACTTCACTGTAATAGTGATTCGAATTACTGGAAAGTGACTCATAAAAATGTGATATTTGGTTTAATTTTTTCCTTATGTGTTTCTAAGTTGATAAATGTTGTTCTTGTGATTATATTATGATATTTTAAAGAAAGATGCATATTTTCAATAAATTCCCATTTTCATGATTTTTATGCATAATGCTATATTTAGTACATGTGCTTGTACTAATCCATGCTTTTATATATTTATATAGTTCTTGGTAGGTGAGGAGATTTTGGTAAGTGAAGACTTGGACTGTAGCATCGTTCAAGAGAATTTGAAGTATGACCTCACTTGACTCGAAGGTATATAAGTCTTTTATGTTTTCCATTCGAAGTATTGTGATATACTAAATATTTCTATATTCATATTTTGTATGGGCCGTGTCCTAAGTATTCTTGTGTCTTAAGTTGATGATATTGATACTTTGTATTTCCTATGACTTTATATGAAAGAGAATTTTAACGACTATGATATGTTTGATAAAAGTCTTAACTCCGCACTACTTTTTAGTATGTTTATGCGATGAATGATATGTAAGGGCTTGTATAAGACCTTCTAGAGGTCAAGTACGCCGGTTGAAATTCGAGATGCCTCTAATTTTAGGGGGTGGTTTTGGGATGTGACAATAGACTCATATAGTCAAGTAGGAATAACAAAGACTCAACCTCACGACTATACACACAAGGTGAAAGTCATAGTCTAACATGATCACCTAAATAGAATTAATAGGAGAACACATATGCGTTCACATTAGTTCACATGTAGGAAGATAATGTCATATTGCACATAATATACTACATAAATAACCACATAACTACATGTAGTGCCTACAAGGCCATGATCATCGTAATACATAAAGTAACGCCGACAAAGCCACATCAATTTCAAGTAAACACATAACACCGCCACCATAAGTGGACCATAACAATCAGAACATAATTGAAGTATAAATAACATCAACATAAAGGAAATAGGGAAGTGTACCACCACTCCATCCTCAACACCTCAATTCGATGCTAAATCATCCAATTCAATACCTTAAGGCCCTTACCAATGGCCATGAACATCAATTCAACATAAAACCATAATCATCAATGAAACTAGGTCAATTCAATGTGAATCATCAATCTAATACAACGTATATAAAATTGAATACAATTATTACTTCATTAAATAGCCCATAGAAATCTACACCATAATTAATAGATATTAGATCAATATCAAGTAACCCATAAAGTAGTCAAAAACTAGGGTTCATCAATTACATGGGTTCATAGGTTATTTAGGTTAAAATAACCAGTACAATGACAATTTAATCCATAATAATCGTTTAAAAAAAATTAATGCAAGAACCCATGGTAGAATTATCAAAATTGGTCAATTCAACTTTGAGAACTTCTTGAGAGTTGGTATCCTTGATGAAGAGAGTTTCAAGGATAAAAAAACATATGTAAGTTAAGATAATTATTCAATTTTATGAAGAAGTCCACTCTATTCGACAATTCAAGTTGTTCCTTGACTTCGGAATTCAATGGAGTCTTAGGGAATTTCTAAGGGATTCTGGGTATTGATTTAGAAGAATGAAATATTCAATGTGTTAAAGACTTATATACACATTTAAAATACCAAAAAGAACCTTATGGAACCGCAAAACCTTCTATTTGGACGTGGGGTGAAATTACACTTTCACCCATCACTTAACAGTAGCCTGCGTAGGAACACAGACCCCTAACGACGGTTGCCCATCGACGGGGCGTAGGTCCACACACGGACTATCCTTTTCTCCGTCAATGGGTTCATAGACTGGAAACTGAAACTTTATCTCCCTATAAAAAGTACCAGACGATTCCCACCACCTACGGGTATTCACCAGGCCACTGACGTCGTTTGCCATCCGCAGGTTGGACTGCCTTGGGCAGTTTTGGCCACTAACATGGGTCCTTCTTCAACGATCCTTGGTTGGTCCTTGGGGATATTCTCCTGGACATTTACAAACCAAACATGATAATATATGATTTTAGGACCTCTCCCACGAATTTCATTCAAAACAAACACGTAAAACTCGACGAAACATGCTTAGACACACAAGGTCATTTCATAGCTTATTTTTCAAATGTCATGGGCGTTCTTTGACGTTTGATCTCCAAAATTCACTAAACTTGACACACTGCCTATATATATCATAATAAATCATTTAATTACATTAAAACCTCATTTATCACACATAACCACATATAACCAAATATGAGGCACATAGGTGACGTAGTCGTCGAACGTCTTAGTCGTCCCTTGATGTTTGACTTCCAATGCACCTAATACTTTAGAAACTTCATCAATACCATATAATAGTCTTATTTAATACCTTAGACCATAAAAACAAACATGTTAGTCTCTAGTTCACCTAAGTCATTTTCGGGGTTTTACATTAACTAAATGGGTGGTAGGTGCCATTCGTTTACCTCAAGTTGTAGGAAACATTGTATTTCACATCACAAGCACCATGCTTAGCTCCTCCAAGTGAATGGTTTTTTTGGTGGGATGGCTTATGAGGATCCCCATGAGCATATTATGAATTTTTTGATATTTGCGTATCGTTCTCCTTTTATACCATATTTCAAGAATCGGTCGACTGAGATATTCTCCATTTTTCTGATGAGTGAGGCAAGCAAGGGGTTGACTGATTTGCCAAGAGATTCAATAACTTGTACGATGGAACTGATCATAATGTTCCAAGTAAGATTCTTTACTCCATTGCAAATGATGATACTAGGAGATAGTGTCAAAAGTTTCAAGCTATTTGAGGGGTGAGCCAATCCATGTGACTTGGATAAGGTTTAATAAGATGGTGCTTCAATGCCCAACTCATGTATTTCCTAATAAAGTGTTACTAGAATATTTTTATAAATGTATTGAATCGGTAAACAAAGGAGTGATTGACGAACTTTCTCCGGGTTATACAATGCGACAACCCTATACAAGAGCATCCCAACTGCTTGATGGCATGCCCAAAATTAACAAGGCATGGTAAACTCGTGAGGACAAAGTTTCTCATCTCAATTATAAATTGACAAAGGAAATTATAGAAAAGGATAAACAAAGAGACCAAAACATGGCAAATGATGATGACCCAACTAGATATCTTGCCAAAGCATGTCATGGGTTCTAGTACAAAGAGTGTTAATGCTGTCGGTGTTGGTGGTGTAAACCTCGAGGAGGTAAAATTTGAATTGTTGTACAATGAGGAAATGAATTTTCTAACCAACCGAGGAGGAGGATATCATTCTAACTACCTAAGGACATGTGGAAACAAAGGTTGGAATTGAGATAAGGATATGATAGACCGTGATAGAGATTGGTGTAATCGTAACTCCACTTGGGAAGAAAGAGAAGGGGCGAAGGATAGGTATGTTCTTCCCCATGAGCATCAAAAACCCAACGATATTCTAAGGGTGGACATACTTAATATATCCTCTCACACATTAGCAACAAGGTTGAAGGTTTCGATAAAGTTTTAAGGTATATTGACTCTCAACCAGATGGTGAACTCTCATTCCATCACTAATAAGCAATTTGAGGCCCAAATGGGTCACATTTTTTCTCATCTTAACCCAAGAAAATGTACGGGGTTGGGGGTGGAGGTGTTTCCTAGTGATAATGCAAACCCCAAAAATGAAGCTTGCATGGGTCATTGTGTCATGCAATGACGTTAACGAAGACACTTTTTGGGAGGCAACCCATGTTTTTAGTGCTTTGTGTTTTTTTTGAATAAAAGGTGTTGATTGTACAAGTTGAAAGGTGGATTTTTTTTAAAATGTGAAGATTAGCGAGGCAAGAGTCTATAGGTTAGAGTGCCCGACATGGACAACCATTAGATCCATAAAAAATTAAGGTGGAAGTTTGTAAAACTTGGGGGGCAATGGATGAATCAGTGACTTACCGAGCTCGTCTACGAGCCCTATTTGTTTGATATTTAGACACCAAAATTTGTTGTAAGTCCTTTATAACTTATGAATATAAGTCACTACTCGGCATATAATCGAGTGGTTTGGGCGTGGTTGACCGATACCAGTGAAGAGGTTGCGATATGGAAGGATTTATAAGGCCAAATGATTTAAAATTTCAAAAGTTTCATATTCTTTATGTTCTAACCCCGTACATTAATACCCACACTTCATATTTCACATAATTTTGCTATTTCTCTTGTTTTTGCTGTTGATCTCGTGTTCGTATTTGGATTACATTCCCTCCTAACATCTCAAACTCCTCATTCAACTTAAAGGTTGGTTTTCCGAACTAAAAACTCTTGACAAGTAGTTGAACTCGAAAGCATTTGGAAAAATCTTATTGTTGTGTGTTTGACCAGTACTTAAATGTATTTGATGTGTGTATATGCCTATATTAGTTTTGTGATCGTGCCTAAATTGCTTCGCACTATTGTTCATAAAAATTGATCATATAATGTAGGGTTGCAGGAAATTGATGTTAGGTATAGTTAGGTGAAGTCTGAGTAACCCCAAATTATGCTAAATTGCATGTTTTCCCCAATGATGGAGCGTTTGACGTCATTCTTATGGGCAAAAGTCATCAAATAACAAATTTTGTCCTTGATTTTGGGAAATAGGGTTGAAAGTTTGCACATTGGGCCTATTGGCGGGATGAGTTGAGCTGGCCAAACTGTTCGATTATTTGCAAATGTCCCCTTTGTCGCCCTTAATTTATTGTTTTGTCTAGATTAGAGTCTGTCACCTGTGGAAGGAAGACTGAGCTCGCTATGTTCACTTCAAACACTCGCCAAAAGTCTCCCTTGATGAATCTTTATGCGCCCTTAACCCCTAAAACACATTGTTAATTTCGGCGGGCTAGTATGAGCTCGCTGAGTAGTGTTTGTGTATCGCCAATGGGATCTTAAATTTGTTGATTTGCCTAATTTCTGGATTTTTTAGGAAGATCGTTTCGGCATTCCTTATATAGCTGACCAAAGTGACTCGACGACTTGTCGATTCATTCGACTAGTCTTTCTGCAACATGATTTCTGCGACTCTTTCTAATAATTTTCTTTTTGGTGTATTTTCCATATATGAATGACCAAAGGTACCTAGAAGATACCTTTTGACCTGCTAGCGGGCAAAGGGAATCATAATCAATGAGGATGCAGCTACATCAAAAGAAAACACGACCAAAGTTCCTACAACAAGTGGGAAGGGAAAAGGAAAGTACAAAGAGCCACAATTGCTTCATAGGAGGTCATCTACGATAGTGAGGGAGTCTACGTTACTTACCTAACCAATTCTGAGAGCAAAAGGGAATACCAGGACCCTCTGAAGGCTGATAATTTTAAGATTGAGGATGATTAGCTTCGACTAGCTGGGAGAGCTGAAATGCTCTACAAGAAGATGAATGATCCGTCTAAGATTCAGGTACATCCATCCAGTACTCCTTCTCTAGTTCCAGCCAAGGCTCTAGTCCCAACACCACCTGCACAGGGTCCTACCCCGATCTCTCATCAGACTAATGACCAAGGTACTGAGGACTATCATTGAGAAGAATTGGTTGTTTATGTATGAAGTGATTAATCGATATACAAAAATATGGTGCTCCACAAGGCCTGCAGGTTTGAGATCTTCACTAAACCTTGGGTTCTTACATTCTTAATTGGTTCCTAGTGTCCTACACTACATATGGAGCTCTAGTGACACGCGCAAAGAGGAAGTTTTCTACTTTTAAGCCAGTAGAACAGGTAGTTGTCAGGGGAAGCAAGGTAAAGTGTGACAATGATGATATAAATGATGTGTTGGCATGCACCAACAATATTATACATGACTACCAACCCATGATGAAGAAAGCTTTTCGGGAGAATATGAAAGGATGGTTGGCCCTTCTTTTATCTAACGCTACTCCTAGCTGGATCAACACCGGAGCATGAATTTAGAAGAAAGACCTTAATTTGGAAGCGAGGTATTGGTTCAGCTTCATTAGTAACACCCATATGTTGTCCCAGAACGAGTCTATTCTCCCCCACACAAATGCAGCCTGCATTGGATCTATCATTGTAGGAAGCCAATGAATATAGGTATGATCATTGGACATGCGATGGATATGAGGGCCTGGGATGGCCACACATCTCTCCCTTATTAGGTGTTGATCACTTAGTTATTCAGATGAGATCGGGTGCCACATGATGAGAAGACAAACATGGAAGTGATTTCTACTTCATCAACTTACATCCGATGCATTAATGATGTTTACTTGAAGGATGAGGCTAAGAAGAAAAAGAAGGCAGCCACAGTAGGTGCATCCCTTGTTGTTGACATTGAGACACTACCTGTAAAAAGTAGAATTGCCTAGTCTATCCATTCGGCCTTAATTTATCTCTATTACTTCCACTTGTATGACTCTAAGTTCTACTACTCTCCTGTCTCCTTGGTGTGTTGCTAGTTCTTTTGCATCCCGACATCCACTCAAGCCATGATTCAATGTATGGGGAATCTAGACTATTTTGCTGATGTATCTGCCTCCAGTCTAGAGGCCATAGTCCCTTGGATGATTGAGAGAGCTCTCAGTGCTGCTGCTACACCTCTTATAGAGTCAATTGATGCCTTTTTGACAAGGATAGAGGTATGTGAAAGGTTAGGGTGCCACTTATGAGGTGACAACCATAAAGGATGCAATAACTGAATTTAGAAAGGACGTGGACCAACAAAAGTACAATGATATGTCAATGACTTTTGGGATCGTGGAGATCCCTTATGACGTGGGCATATATATTCTAGCCTATTCTGATATGCCTCCAACTACCACACCAGATAAGGTTAGAGTTGATGATGTAGCTGCAGAGTCCGATCTTGAGACTTATGAGGAGTAACTTGGTGTTTAGAAGGGGACCACTTATGAGGTCCTACCGAGGTTGAGGAGTCTATGGTTCATTCATCCATCTAGACTTCAATGAGAGAGGCTTCCATATAAGACTCTACTGGAGTCAATGTTACTTTTACCTCAGGAACTAATGCACAAGACCAAAGTGTGAAACCGACCATTTATTCCCCGACAGAGATAGCGGCTATATAGAAAGGATCAATCTCTACCTCCCTCTCAGTTCTGTTGGTGATTTTTATGTTGTTAGTTGCACTTAGAGACAACTGTTTTTCTTTTGTAGGCGGGGTGAGGTATTCCCATACCTAGAACTTTTGATTATGATTTATTTAGGAATATTGATCGGGTGTTTTGATCTATATATGCGTGTTAATGTTAATTTTGTGGATATTTGAGGTCATGGATCTTTTTTTTTAATGTAAGTGGTTTTGGCTCATTTTGAAAATTTTGTGCCACCTCTTTTGTGTGGGATTGTGGTTGTTCTTTTGAAAATTTGTGTATTGGTTATGATCAACATAATGACTTGCATAGTGCTGTTAATTGAACAAAATTGATGTGCTACTACTATGAGGAAAAATGAAGTTGCATAGACAATGTGTGAACTTTTTGCATCTCATTGTGACTAACCGATTATCGAATGAGTTTCTTTTGATGAACATTGCACACTAGCTAGAAAATGTGGATTCTCGTTTGGTATAGGTGCCAATGCCTTGTTTAATGAGCTTACATTGAACAATCTGTGATGTCACCTAGAAGTTGCTCCACTGGTCCGATTGACTAAGTTACACAAGCTCTTGAAATGATCGTAGGCAACAAATTTAAATAGTGAAATGATTGGAAAATATACAATTTTTGTGGCAAACCTTGTGAGAGGTCTGATTTTTCCTTGAGCACTTTGAGCCTTATCCTTTTCTTCGAAGAAACATGAAGAATTGTGACCCTTCTTTATCCATTCTTTCATAACTCTCATGAAGTGTGGTTTGTTTGAATAGGTAACTTTGATCAAAAGCCTAAGATGAGTCGTGGTGAAAAGAGAATTTAATTCATGAAGTGTGAAAAAAATCCCACTTTGATTGCAAAAGAATGGAGTACTGGATTTAAATGTGAAAGTGAATAATGGGGTGAATTATAAACATGATCAAAATGTTGAAAAAAATGAAGAAAGTGATGTGTAGCCCACATTTTATGAGGGTGGCAACAATTAAGCCTAAATGACAGTATCTTTACACTCAACCCTGTTACAACCTTAAAAAGACTTTGTGATTTTTAGTGAGCTGAAATGAGTTTTGATTGGAAAATTAGGGCAAACCTATGGTTAAATTCATCCATGTGTTCATCCTTGTGAGTGTGAGAGTTGT
This sequence comes from Solanum peruvianum, assembly GCA_027705065.1. Lineage (NCBI taxonomy): Eukaryota > Viridiplantae > Streptophyta > Magnoliopsida > Solanales > Solanaceae > Solanum > Solanum peruvianum. The sequence goes on along the minus strand of JAKWJD010001762.1, from coordinate 10,734,990 downwards.
ATGTGATTCCAGAACTTTAAATTGTTGAATAATTTTGTGTGAATATATAATCATCCTTGCAGTGAGGGAATTTGAGTACCTTTGTTGAGCTTGAACTTGCATTTGAAGAAAGTATTGTGAAATGAGCATCTTTGATAATGGTGAGTCACAGTTTGAATCTTTGAGTGCACAATTGATCTAGGAGTAAGTTGAGTCTTATTATGTGCATACATGATTGACTTTTATGTGACACTGTTTGAGATATCTTTATTGAACTAAACTTGAGTTTTATTTGTGGATAAGCAAAAGATTAAGTTGGGGGTGTTGATGAGTTCTAGTTTGGGACTCATTTAGGGCTTTGTTAATATAGATTTAGTTTCCTCAAATGTTTAATATATTCCAATAATAGATATTAAATCCTTGATTTGAAGGCATATGGATTGAGGAACAAAGTAAGGACATTAACATACAAAAAAGAACAAACAAGCTGAAGAATTAAAGAACTACGAGCTTGGTGATCGTCAAGGTCACTTGGCAAATCGATGAGTCTCTATTTGACCGCCTAAAGTTCAAGTATATCAAGCCCTGAGGAAGGAAACTAAGTCGGCGACACAAAGGAGCAGTCGACGCATCACCAAGCAGTTCCGCAAAGCAGTGATAGATCGCCCAAAGTTACAAATGTTGAGGATGCTGAATACTAGGGTGAAAAAGTGATAGAGGATATCAAAAGGTGGCTCACCGATGAGTTTGGCGAGCCCGACTTAGTTCACTTAATGGAGTTTTGTATTTTATTTTGGGTGACTATAAACTTTATTTTGAACATTAGGTTTACGGGTTTTCATTATCATTATACATCTTTTAATATTTTTGTTAGACATTTAAGCTTAGAGAACTTTTTCTCTATAGTGTTCCTTATCTTTGAAGATTTGAAAGTTCGCTTTGGAGTTTTTGGAAGTGGTTTTTAAATTTTTTTTCAAATTGAGCATTGTAAAGACTAAATCTCTTTTACCCACTTGTAACGACCCTCTAAATGAACTAGTATGGACTAGATATTCACTTGTGTTTTAAGGGATATTAAATTTTAAAATGAGTTGATAGGTTAGTTCGGTTGAGTTTGATGCTAAACGTCAAGAACGACAAAGATGTTCGGAGACTAGTACTTTGTGTACTAGTGTGTTGTTATATGTTTAGGTTAAAGTTAAGTGTGTTATTTCAGGTCTAAGTCATTGGTGATGACCCTATGACCTAGAAGAACATGTTTAGGGTTAAAATGTCTGGGTACGACTCCTACATGGACCCACAAGGGGCCGTTGAGGAGGACCCTACCTTCTAGCCAAGAAGCTGCCTGGACAGCATGGTTGACGACTCCAATTGACGGCCAGTCAATGCATTGACAATTCATCAATGATGAGCGTCCATCTGACCTGCAAAGCCTTTAAATTTTTGAGCTACAGACAAATATGACGGATCCTAATGACATGGTGTCAATCAATTGACGTCCGTTGATTAAGGGCATCAAATGGTACTACAATTTTCTGCAGTCGTCCGACCAAGTTGGGGTAAAATGGTAAATTAAACTGTAGTCTTTTTAAGTGTATAGACGATTTTTTTTTTTATTTTGGTATTTTAAGTATTTTAAAAATTTATTAAACCCTCTTTTAGAGTTAAGCACCTAAATCAAAACCCTTCCCTCCAAAGGTTCTCTCCAAAAAACCCCATGAAATCTCAAGATCAAAGATGGAGGTAGAATTGTGGATTCGTATAGCTTACTCATTCAATTATCATGGTATTTCATCTAATAAGGTATGTGACTTCTTTATCTAAGGCTTTCCTATCACCTTAGAGCCAGTTTTAACGTGATTTCAAAGATTTCAAAGTTTATGGAAAAGTCAAATTTTCACACTAACTCAAGGGTTCTTGGATGAAATGATTTCAAATAGTTAGATATGATATTATTGATTTTAAATTGATGTTTTCCATTGAAAATATCTATAAACCTTGATCTTCTCAAATACCTAAATATGGCTTATGAAGTGGGTTTATTGCTTATGATCTAATGTTGATGGAATTGTGATTATAATAAGTTGTATGGTTGATTTATATTGCTAATTATGTTATTATATTTTGAATTGTTGGAGATTTTAAGGGATGGTAATATTTTTCTTTTGGAAGAGGGTAAGATGATCTGATTCCCTTACTAATGTAGAATTGATGTAGAATTACTTTTGTATGTTATGGTTCACTTAAAGTGGGGGTGTTTACTTTTTGTTCGTATTGTGATCATGGACTTGCTAGCATTATTATATGAAGTATAGTAGTATCATGTTAGGGTAAATATGAAGGTATAATCTTAAGTTTATTATATGAAGTAATGTGACTATGTGCAAGGTATTATTACATACATGAATGTATAAAGTGAAGTTACTAGGTGATATATGTGTGATCTTTTATAATGTTCATAATGTGAAGGTGTTTGTGTGATCTTGAGGTGATCTTGTATAAATCTATGAGATATTGTGAATTAAAACATGTTCCTCTAAATGTTAGCATGCAATGTTAATGCACAATGAAGAGTTTTTACAGGTTGATATGGTGTCTTTTTTAGGTAGACCTAGTTGTTCCTACTTGATGCGTTAAAGTTATGTGAATGTGATCTCTTGACTTGGTAGGCTTATGAACCCTTGTCCTCAATATATGAATTAATGAAAGTCTCGTATCGGTAGACCTAATGTGGTACCCTTCTATGAATGAATAATATGAAACCTTGAATATTAAAAGAATGTTAAGAATGATAAACATTGAATATGAAAGAAGGTTGAAAATGTGAAATTTTGATTATGAAAAGAAGATTAATAATGAAGCCTTTAAGTGGTAGACCTTAATGGTTCCCTTTCAGGAGTGGAATGATGGACTTAGCGGTAGTTTGGCTTGAACGACATGAAACAATCTCAATGAAGTTCATAAGAGCTATTCTAATGAACCTTGCTCAGCAGCCCGTGTGGACCCCTTTTTGTAGTTGTATTATGAGTTGATAGGACTAACAAATGGTACCTTCACAAATGATAATGTGCGAATGAACTTATTCTATGAGAAACAAGGCAAAGCATCGAGTGGATATTCTTGTGGTAGTATCCCTTCTTGAAATGTTAGTCTAAAGTACAAAGAAGCCCTTGATATCCCTTAACCATATGGCTACATCTTCCATCTATGGCATGTAGAAAACGTTCCATGGTGTGGGGTCTTATGATACTTGATTCAATACATATCTAGTATGGTCTATATCATTTAATGCCTATTCTTATCATGTGGTATATGCACTCTAGTTATTGGATAGGTTTTATAGCGTGTAGGTGGTGGAATGGGAAGCTATTTACGCACGAGCAGGCTTGAAGATACTAAAGTGAGTTCCCTAGGTCTTCTAAGACCATTATCTAAAGTCCCCTATTTGTCTAGTTATCTGTTAAATGGCTTAAATAAATAATTTTCACTTCGTGAAATTATTTTGAATAGAAAGGTTCTTATCTTGGGTTGCTTTGAGGATAACTTTTGAGTGCTTGAAGAGGATGTATGGGTGGTATCTTCATTTATTACTTAGGTGGGTGTTAGAGTAACCTTAGGTAGAGAGTCTAAATGATGAAAATACTTACTCGATGAATATGTAATTAAGTTCTTTATGTTGATACCAGTTGAATATTCATATATTTGAATGTTGACTTGTGTCTCTTAAACTCTTATGATGAAGGTTTTTATCAAAATGTCATGAAAGCATGTTTCTGTACTAAATGTCCCTAAGGTTTTTATCAAAATGGACAAAGAAAGTTTTTATCAAAATGTCATGAAAGCTAGGGAGTACTCTTGGGATGTGACAAACTTGATATTAGAACATCAAGTTTCTTGTATGGTCTTAGATTGTCTCAAAATACATCTAGTAGAGTGTTGTTCATAATGTGAAGCACCCCACATTTTTAATAGGAGGATATTAGGTGGTAAGAAAGTTTCACTTTTTCATTCTTCAACTCGTGCCTAAAAGTTTTATTCTATGATGTGTTTCCTTTGTTCCTTATGTGATGGTCCTTTGACTGGTAATTCCCCTTTTAGGGTTGTGTTGCAAAGTTGAGGGAGACAAAAAATTATACTTGACTTGATATATGGGATATAAAAGGTTTTGATGATGACCTTAGGTTGGATGAGTTACCTTTTAATGGTGAGTGTTGGTGGTAGAACCCAGTTTGGATAAGTTGTGCTTTCGAGGTAGGTTGAAAGAGATGATTAAGTATGATGTTACAAATTTATAGGTTTGATGTGTGAGAAGGTGTTATGTTGGTAGGCTCTGACCTTAGAATAGGAAGAGATGATGTTTGAATGTTCAAGTTTGACTTTCTCTTAGGAGGGGACATTATTGCTAGAGGATGAGGCCTTCAAAGTCTTGGGTGTTCATGAGATTGGGTTTATTGATGTTGTAGTTTCAAGAGATTTCGTGAATTGAAAATTTGGGTTAAAATTGTGTAGTTAGTTTGATGTTTCTTGATTGACAATCTTATGGTATGTTCATGTTGACCTTAGAGGGTTTTCTCCCAAGTGGGGAAGTATGGTGAATAGTTAGGGTGTAGGGAGTGAGATATCCCTATATTTTCCTGATGTGCCTATTGAAGCCTAAATCTAAGGGTCCTTAGTATCTTTGTTCATGTTATGGAGTCTTTTGTGAAAACTAAATATCCAAATATTCTCCTTATGATATGCATGTTTTGATTAGTTTCTTGTTAAATGAGAAAATGAGTTTTCATACTTATAATTCACTAATGTTCTTGTGCATTTAATGTAGATTGTCTATTTGCTTTATGAGGTGAAATTGCGAACATGCCTAAATAGTACATGAGTTGACTTGTTGAGCATGCCTAATGTGTTATTGAGAAATTGCATGTTGAGCCTGTATGAGGAAAATTGCTCTAAATCTGCTTTCTGTAAAATGTTGCATGATAGTAATTTGATGAGAAATTTCATGATGTGCTAAGTGATGTCTAAATGAGCATGGTGTGATGTGGAGAAGGAAGTTCCTCCAAATATAAAATGAGAAATGCGATGTACATTTCTTCAATGGGGTTCGTCATTTTGGTCTACATCACAAGGTCAAAGATTTAGCTAGAGTTGTAGATTTCTATGGCTTTCCTCTTTAATTCTCGTGGTATTTATTCTAATAAGATATTGTACATCTTTATCTAATTCTTGCTATCACCTTAAAGATCTATGAAAAAGTCCAATTTTCACTCTAACTCGAGGGTTCTTGAATGAAACGATTTCAAATCATTAGATATGATATTGTTCATGTTAAATTGATGTTTTCCAATGAAATTATACATTCACTCTTGATCTTCTCAAATACCTAAATTTTGGTTATGAAGTTGGTTTATTGCTTATAACCTAATATTGATGGAATTGTGATTGTAATGAGTTGTATGATTGATTTCTATTGTTAATTATGCTGTTATAATGTGAAATGTTGGAAATGTTAAGGAATGGTGATATAGGCTATTGGAAGTGAATAATTTGACCTAATCCACTTACTAATGTAGAATTGATGTAGAATTACTCTTCTGCGGTATAATCCACTTATGGTGGCAATGCTTACTTCTTGTTCTTATTTTGATCATGGCATTGTAGGCATTATTTTGTGAATTGTAGTGGTATCACATAAGGGTACATACGAAGGTATAATTTAAAGTTTGTTATATGAAGTAATGTGACTATGTGTTAGGTGTTATGGCATACATGAATATATAAAGTGAATTTATTATGTGATATATGTGTGATGTTGCGTAATGTGAAGGTGTTTATATTATCTTGAAGCGATCTTGTATAAAGCTATTAGATATTGTGAATGAAAGCATGTTCCTCTAATTGTTTGTATGTGATTTTAATAGACCATAAAAAGTCTTGACATGTTGATATGGTCTCTTGTTTAGGTAGATCTACTTATCCCTACTTGATCCATGAAAGTTATGTGATTGTGATATCTTGACTTGGTAGGCTTTGGTCCCCTTGTCATGTCTGTATGAATGAACGAAAGTGAAGGATCGGTAGACCTAGAGTGGTACCCCTCTATGAATGACTAATATGCAACCTTGAATATGAAAAGAAGTTCAAGAATGTGAAACCTTGAATAAGAAAATAAGGTTAAGAATGTGAAACCTTGAATATGAAAAGAAGGTTAATAGTTAAGATTAGAAGATGTAGACCATAATGGTTTCCCTTCTTGAGAGGAATTATGGAGTTAGAGGTAGGTTGGAATAAATGGCATGAAACCATCTCTAACAACGTAAAAAGAAATCAAGTTTGTCACATCTCAGGAGTACTCCCTAGCCATAACTGGCGTTGAAGATGTCATGATAAAAACTTATCAAGGTTTTTATCAAAATTTCATGAACGCATGTTTCTGTACAAAATGTCATAAGGTTTTTAGCAAAATGGACAAAGAAAGCCGCTCCATGAAAAGATTAGTTGATTTCTCTGAAACATAAGGTCTTGTGTTTGAATTTATGATGACTCACCAAAGCTTCATCTTCAACCCTAAGAAACCTATCCATCTTCAACACCAGTTATGGCTAGGGAGTACTCTTGGGATGTGACAAACTTGATATTAGAACATCAAGTTTCTTGTATGGTCTTAGATTGTCTCAAAATACATCTAGTAGAGTGTTGTTCATAATGTGAAGCACCCCACATTTTTAATAGGAGGATATTAGGTGGTAAGAAAGTTTCAACTTTTTCATTCTTCAACTCGTGCCTAAAAGTTTTATTCTATGATGTGTTTCCTTTGTTCCTTATGTGATGGTCCTTTGACTGGTAATTCCCCTTTTAGGGTTGTGTGGCAAAGTTGAGGGAGACAAAAAATTATACTTGACTTGATATATGGGATATAAAAGGTTTTGATGATGACTTTAGGTTAAATGAGTTACCTTTTAATGGTGAGTGTTGGTGGTAGAACCCAGTTTGGATAAGTTGTGCTTTCGAGGTAGGTTGAAAGAGATGATGAAGTATGATGTTACAAATTTATAGGTTTGATGTGTGAGAAGGTGTTATGTTGGTAGGCTCTGACCTTAGAATAGGAAGAGATGATGTTTGAATGTTCAAGTTTGACTTTCTCCTAGGAGGGTACATTATTGCTAGAGGATGAGGCCTTCAAAGTCTTGGGTGTTCATGAGATTGGGTTTATTGATGTTGTAGTTTCAAGAGATTTCGTCAATTGAAAATTTGGGTTAAAATTGTGTAGTTAGTTTGATGTTTCTTGATTGACAATCTTATGGTATGTTCATGTTGACCTTAGAGGGTTTTCTCCCAAGTGGGGAAGTATGGTGAATAGTTAGGGTGTAGGGAGTGAGATATCCCTATATTTTCCTGATGTGCCTATTGAAGCCTAAATCTAAGGGTCCTTAGTATCTTTGTTCATGTTATGGAGTCTTTTGTGAAAACTGAATATCCAAATATTCTCCTTATTATATGCATGTTTTGATTAGTTTCTTGTTAAATGAGAAAATGAGTTTTCATACTTATAATTCACTAATGTTCTTGTGCATTTAATGTAGATTGTCTATTTGCTTCATGAGGTGAAATTGCGAACATGCCTAAATAGTACATGAGTTGACTTGTTGAGCATGCCTAATGTGTTATTGAGAAATTGCATGTTGAGCCTGTATGAGGAAAATTGCTCTAAATCTGCTTTCTGTAAAATGTTGCATGATAGTAATTTGATGAGAAATTTCATGATGTGCTAAGTGATGTCTAAATGAGCATGGTGTGATGTGGAGAAGGAAGTTCCTCCAAATATAAAATGAGAAATGCGATGTACATTTCTTCAATGGGGTTCGTCATTTTGGTCTACATCACAAGGTCAAAGATTTAGCTAGAGTTGTAGATTTCTATGGCTTTCCTCTTTAATTCTCATGGTATTTATTCTAATAAGATATTGTACATCTTTATCTAATTCTTGCTATCACCTTAAAGATCTATGAAAAAGTCCAATTTTCACTCTAACTCGAGGGTTCTTGAATGAAACGATTTCAAATCATTAGATATGATATTGTTCATGTTAAATTGATGTTTTCCAATGAAATTCTACATTCACTCTTGATCTTCTCAAATACCTAAATTTTGGTTATGAAGTTGGTTTATTGCTTATAACCTAATATTGATGGAATTGTGATTGTAATGAGTTGTATGATTGATTTCTATTGTTAATTATGCTGTTATAATGTGAAATGTTGGAAATGTTAAGGAATGGTGATCTAGGCTATTGGAAGTGGGTAATTTGACCTAATCCACATACTAATGTAGAATTGATGTAGAATTACTCTTCTGCGGTATAATCCACTTATGGTGGCAATGCTTACTTCTTGTTCTTATTTTGATCATGGCATTGTAGGCATTATTTTGTGAATTGTAGTGGTATCACATAAGGGTACATACGAAGGTATAATTTAAAGTTTGTTATATGAAGTAATGTGACTATGTGCAAGGTGTTACGGCATACATGAATATATAAAGTGAATTTATTATGTGATATATGAGTGATCTTGCGTAATGTGAAGGTGTTTATATTATCTTGAAGCGATCTTGTATAAAGCTATTAGATATTGTGAATGAAAGCATGTTCCTCTAAATGTTTGTATGTGATTTTAATAGACCATAAAAAGTCTTGACATGTTGATATGGTCTCTTGTTTAGGTAGATCTACTTATCCCTACTTCATCCATGAAAGTTATGTGATTGTGATATCTTGACTTGGTAGGCTTTGGTCCCCTTGTCATGTCTGTATGAATGAACGAAAGTGAAGGATCGGTAGACCTAGAGTGGTACCCTTCTATGAATGACTAATATGCAACCTTGAATATGAAAAGAAGTTCAAGAATCTGAAACCTTGAATAAGAAAATAAGGTTAAGAATGTGAAACCTTGAATATGAAAAGAAGGTTAATAGTTAAGATTAGAAGATGTAGACCATAATGGTTTCCCTTCTTGAGAGGAATTATGGAGTTAGAGGTAGGTTGGAATAAATGGCATGAAACCATCTCTAACAACGTAAAAAGAGCTATCCTAATGAACCTTCTTCGGTAACCCTTGTGGACCCCTTCTTGGTAGTGTAAGAGTTGGTACGACTGAGAAATGGTACCTTCTCAAATACTAATGTGTGAATGAAATTACTCTATTAGAAACAAGGCAAAAAACCGAGTTGATATGCTTGTGGAAGTAGCAATACTTGAAGAATGAGACTAAAGTACAAAGAAGCCTTTGATATCCTTTAATTATGTGCCTACATAGGATGTGTCCTAGTTCTACCTTTGGCAAGTAGAACACGTTCCACGGTGTGGGGTCTTATGACACCAGATTCCTAACCTAAATAGTATTGTCTATGTCGGTGAATGCCTATTCTCATCATGTTGGATGTGCACTCTTGTTATTGGATAGGTTTTACAACTTATATGTCTTTTACAAAAATATATTTTAAGAGGAAAAATGACTTAGTTTCGAAAAATTAATTAATCTTATGATTTAAAAGAAACCGATTTTCCAAGTTAACAGAGTTGCCACTTGATTTTTTAGTAAAATCAAGAAAAACTTATAATTATTTTCAGAAGATTTAAAACAGATAAAAATCGATAGAAAGAGGGTTCGAAGTTCAAATGTACATTCCAAAAAAGTGTTAGGTCCTCGGAATGCCCGCTAACTCGCGGTTGACCAACGATATGACTAAATGACCATTTTAGAATAATTTTCAAATATTATCTAAATAAATTGAATGCAATTCTTTTTATTTATTTTTTATTACTAATTCATTTTGCTTATCATTTAAAGGGGAAATAAACTAAAGGGGAAATTTTTTAAAGGTAAATAAGTTATAGTATTGACAAGGCTAAGAAGTAGAATAAAGACTAAGTAAAATTATATGTATATGAATAATTTTTGAATATATACATAAATAAAGGAAAAAAATGACTGTCATTGGGGATTAATTATATTATAATTAAAGTGTTAGTCAACATAAGGACACATAAATAAAGAGATAGAGAAAGAGAAGATTTGAACTTGGGCCAATTAGCCCAAATTCAACTAAGTTGAGCTTTGGCCAACCTGTTCTATACTAAATTGTCCAAAAAACATGTCCTTGGACCCATTTTTCAACAACGTAGTTTTGTTGGAAATGGCTTATGGCTTTAGGGCCTTAGCCCTTTTTAAAAAGCTGTGTATATAATTTATGTATATTCGGGTATATACACTGTATACGATCCATTTTTTTACTTTCCAAGCCTGTATTTTCACTGCACCTTGTGACCTGTATTTAGTGCTTGTGTTTCAAACTTTTTTGCACCTGTATTTCATGTATTCCGATCATATATTGGTGTATACATCCTATACATCAACCTGTTTTTTGCCTTCCGGGGCTGAAAAATTAGTTTTCAGCAAACAAGTTGTTGCTTTTCGACCTGTACGCAATGTTTAGAGGCTGAATGACTTAGAGGGGATAGTTTGAGCCTCTTTGGCTCAATATGAGATGCATAGAAATAACGAAGAAGTCCGATAAACTTGTTCAAAGGGGTTCATGCAAGGAAGAACAAAGGAAAGATGATTAATAATTAATGAGATTTTACATTTTAACGATATAAAGTTATTGATTTAGTTATATACCTAAGATTCTAAGAATGCAACTTAATAATTTAAACAAAATTTATTTAACAAAACTATTAAGCCAAAAAAAATCCTTTGGGACGATTTTTGAATACTTATAAAATAAACTAATTTTATATAAAATTATTCAAAACATACATATTATGTAAAATATATACATATATATAAAAAAGTGACGAAATTATTAAAATAACTTGCAAACTATATATTATTGTTATTATTATTATTATTATTTTATTTTATTTTTTGAAATTTAATAAAACTAATTATTTCAAATCATTTGGAATTTTGAAGCTCGATAATTGATTCCTACTGGGAAAGGTCGAAATTAGGTGTCAACAACTGTCCCTCATTTTACATGAATTGATGCAAGAAATTAGAGGAAAGTGAAGTTGACCAATCCAATTTTTACCGAACACATATTCATCTTTAGTAAAAGAACTTGGTATGAACTTTAATAGTTAGGGCCGATCCCCATAAATAGATTTCCTACATATTTCAGGCTATATGAGAATTGAGGCCACTTGTAGTTTGATAGGCTCGATTTAATGCACAATTTTGAATGAATTCAAAAGCCATCTCAATACTGGATTATGAAGGGACTGAAATGCTCGGGAATAAGATTTAAGAGTGAATGTTGAGATACAACCTAGTTTTTCATCATTTAGCCCACCTACATATCGTTAAAGCTTATGAATCAGAATGTTTGTAGTTTGACTCGATCGGTTTAAAAGGGAAATCTATTGTGTTAGATAACCTTCGGTTCTGGACAACTAACAAATAATTCGATTATAAAAAGGAGGCTTGTAACCTCTTAGCCATTAATGTGGCGCACTTCGCACCCATTGTTAAGAACTTACACGGACATAATTTCCAAATCTCATAGCGCATTCTCATTCATATTGGGAAATTGCCTCCGGCATACACCAAAATTTCTAGATGCGAGACTTAAATCGAGGAGGGTAAAGAAAATCCCATATGCCTTCCGATAGAGTTGTGGTTTAATCATGGTGGAAGTCGCTCCTCTGCTCACTTGTGAAGAGTTTCACACTCCTCTTTAGACTATGTCCCAGTTCGCTGCTAAGAAAAAGTTCCACGTTATGCTGCATCCTTTTTGATGTCGTCCGAACCTGTGATTTTTTTTGGAGAATTCATCCTTTCGGATACTCTTGAAAAGTTGAGATAAAAATCGTTAGCATGAACATGCAATTCAAATAGGAGAAAATATTTTTTACCTGACACTTAATTGCTCTCTTTAAATGTTTAACGCCAACCTCATCTGTTTGATGTAAAACAAATAAATCTTATGTCTCATGTTTGCAATATAATCTTCAATGCACTCTTCCTTTGATGTCGAACTAAATAAGTAAAAACTGATGAAGTGTTAGTATTTTCTTTACGTCATCTTCCACAATTTTCTTGGCATTCGATCCCCGAAATAAAAGATGCAATTGATGTTGATGTATAAATATTTCTCTTCAGATGCACAATTTTCTTATCCGGCCGTGCATGATCTTTATTCCATAATACATGACTTTTACACGATGCATTAATTTTCTCTTGCAATGTATGGCTTCTTCTCCGCAATGCATGACTATTAACTCGCAATGCATGATTTATGCTACGTATGAATATTAAATCCCGATGATGCTTTCCTCGCTCCATGAATATTAACTCGCGATGCATGATTTTCTACGATGCATGATTTTATACAGGGCATGAGTATCTTCCAGCGATGCGTGATTTTCTGCAGGGCATGAATATCTTCACGCGATGCGTGGTTTTTTGCGGGGCATGAATATCTTTCCATGATGCATGATTTCTTGCGGGGCATGAATATCTTCCCGCAATGAGTGAATATTAACTCGCGATGCATGACTTTACGTGATGCATGACTATTAACTCGTGAGGCATGATTTTCTGCGGGGCATGAATATCTTCCCCCGATGTGTGATATTTTCGGGGCATGAATATCTTCCCGCGATGCGTGATTTTTTATAAGGCATGAATATTTTCCCGAGATGCGTTATTTCTGTGGGGGAAGATCGATACTTCATCGAGCTTATTGTCTTAAAAGGTGCCCTAACGCACCTTAATTCATTAGGTGGCGACTCCAAACTGGAACACACAAATGGTGGTCAAAGCCAATACCACTTTGAAGATTTGGTGGAAAGATATTAAGAAAAATCAAGAGTTAGAAGCAAATGAACTTCTAGGGGGCCTTACTGTTTTGATCTCCGTAAAGTCAGATCGTCATTTAATGAAGGCATTATAGAAATTCTAGGACACAGAGATGTTAGTCTTGAAATTCATGGACTTGTAGCTAACCCCAACAATTGAAGAGGTTAGAGGATTCCTGGGTCTCGTATACAGAGAGCGGGAAATGATTGTTCCACACAAGCCAAGGCCAAGATCTTTTCTAAAGCAAATGGGCATGCGTCATAATCCAAGTCTACTTTGTGTGAAAGATGATTGGATTTCTTTAGAGTTCTTATACTCACTCTTTGAGTATGAGGAAGGTCATCAAAATTTTCACAGAGCATTTGCTTTCTCTTCTACAAAATGAAAAAGATATCGTCTTAACGCATTCTGCATTGCCTTATTAGGCTCATTAGTTTTTCCTAGAAAAAGGGGAAAGAACCACACTAGCTTGTGTTACATGGTTCGTATGTTGGCTCGAGGTGGGAAGACCTTAGTACCCATGATACTTGCGTGATTTCAAAGAGCCTTGACTGCGTGCACCAAGGTCAAGAGATACTTTGAGGGGTGTAACATTCTGCTGCAACTTTGGGCCGTCGAACATTTCTACCAAAGAGCTAATAGTGTAGACATTGTTAGAGGGACTATGGGGAATAAAATTATGAACCATCGCCTAAGAATGAAATATTTTATCTCCCCTGTGGGAACGGAGGACGGGTTCACATACCTAAAGGAGCGTCCAACCATTGAAATCCAATGGAAGTATTATTGGTTTAAGCCACGACGTGCCAACATAAGAGGAAATGAACTTTACATTATCGTGCTTTACCGAATACAAGAAAGGCAAGCCCATGCAAGAACTAATAAAGACAGAGATACATATATAAAAACCCACACATGGGAAAAATCCACTACGCCGTCCCTGATGGACCTAATTTTGTGTTTCTTTTTTGTGTCTTGTGCTGTTGAAGTGTGCACCGCAGCATCAGTAGGTACCCCTCGCTCCGTCGTCTTTTTTCTTCCTAATCTTTGGGCTGCATCATGTCTATCTTCTCTTTGACCCATGAGTCGAGATTCCCAAGATCGTTCCTCAATCTTTCCAATTCCCGAGTTTCACTCTCAAGACAGCATTGACTTTGGATAAATTTACTGTGCATTTCTTGTGCTTCCCGTTTTACTTTTCTTAGCTCGACCATAGCTTTGGACTCTTTGTCCTCCATATTGAAGTAATTTATTGGGACCGGAAAGGAGATATCTCGTATTTTCAAAAATTTTGACAATATTTTAAAGTTTTATTTTTGTTTGGTGATCCCGAAAATGGGTATTTCAATGAAGAAAAAGTAGGAAAATATGAAAAAAAAAATATAAAACTATTGCAAAAAATTAAAAAAAAGAGTATAGTAACATTATATTCATCAATTTACACAAAAAAATATTTTTATTTTTATTCAGCAAATACCAACAATAAGTAATTCATAAAAAAAATTAGGAAATATATGGAAAAAATAAATTAATACCACAAATTAAAAAATAATTATATTAACCTTAATTTTAACAATTTATTAATAAACATTTTGTTCAATAATTCTCAAAAATGGGTAGTTTATTAATAAAATATAGGGAAATTATGAAAAAACGTAAAATTGACGCCCTAAAACAAAAATAAATATAGTAACATTGAATTCAACAATTAAATTAATTTTTAATTATTTCATTTTTGTTCAGTAATTTTGAAAAATGGGTAATTAATGAATAAAATATAAGGAAAATAGAGAATGTTTTAAAATTATAGGCAAAAATTCACAAATAAATAAACTAATTGTAAATTCCACAATTTCATAAATTTTAATTTTTAAAATATGACTTAAAAATAAAAACCCATAATAATAATTTTTAAAAAATGAATCAAGGTCGAAAAAATCTAGAAATGCTCGAAAATACTTTTGAACATGTGAAACTAATGATAGATTACATATTTGTACGAATAAAAGATGTTTAAAACTCTTTTGATTATTGTTTTCCATGGACATCCGCATGTATGAAAGTCTAATATCGGCTGAGCGAAGTGTGCAGGCCACACGCGATTTTGCCATGACACATATTAAGTCGGCTGACTGATGTTTGCACACAATGGACGATATTGGCAGTCCACGTACGACATCGACATACCAATCTATATAGGCTAAGGTTAATGATGGCAGGCCACGTCCAATATTGGATGATTGATGTGTGAAAGCCTTAGAGAATAGTTGCATCCCATGTCGGACGTCGGTTGATTGTAGTGTGCAGGACTAAGGCTATTCGGGTAGGCAATGTCCGATGTTGGCTGGACTTAGTGTGAAGGACAAAGGTATGCGGGAAGGCCACGTTCGACATTGGTTGACTATTTTGAGCAGGCAAAAGGCGATTAGGGAAGGCCAAGCCCGACGTTGACGGACTGTTGTGCAGGCTTAAGGCGATGGGGGTAGGCATTGTTTTTAGCATAACAAAGGCGATTGAGGCAGTCCACACACGACAAGGAATGAGCGATGTGCACAAGACACAACCTATTGTCCAGTCCATTATTGATGTCAGCTGAGCAATGTGCAGGTCAGAGATGATGCATCTTTGCCACGTTGGACGTCAACATACTGATGTGTGTAGGCTACAGACAATGTAGGTAGGCCACATCCGACGTCTGCAGAACAAAGTGTGCAACAACAGACGATGCTGGCAAGTAATGTATGACATTAGCTGACTGATGTGTCTAAGTCAAGGACGATAGGTGCAACCCATGTTCGACATTGTCTTGTTGTTCTATGCAGTTTAAAATTTATGCGGTAGGCCACGTCCAACGTCGCATAATAGTTGTGTGTAGGACAAAGGTGATTTGGGAAGGTCACGTCCGACATAAGCTCACCATTGTGTGCAGGGCAAAGGCTATACTGCAAGGATACTCCTGTCTTTTTGTAACCATTAGCCGGCCAAATGCGATGGGGCAGGCAATTCTAGATGTTTCCCGACCATTGTTTTCAGGCCAAGGGCGTTGTGGGTAGTCCACGCTCGATGACAATTGAGCGATGTGCACAAGCCATGAACGATTGAGGAAGTCTATGACCGACATCGGCTTAGCAATGTGTAGACCACATCTGATGCACGGAGCCCATATTCAATGTCAAATGGTAGATGTGTGCATTCTAAGGGTGGTGCAGTTAGGACAACACCAATGACTATTGAATTATCTGCAAACGCACGGATAATGAGGTCTGTCCACAAATGATATAGGCTAAAAATGTTCATAATCCACGGCCAATGCGGTAGTGCACCACCAATGTCGCCTTGCTAATATCTCTTGTTGTTGGCTGATGTTGCTTTCTCGAAGCACACAAGACTTGGATGATGTGGCCTACCATTGGCCGAAGCTCATGTCTCCCTACATATATTCTCACACAAAGGCTAATGCGTGAATTTCTAGTCTATGTTGCCAGTCGTTAGCCAATGTCCCTTGCTTGAAGCGCACAAGCCTTAGTTAATGTTGCCTTATGTTAGACAATTTAAATATCTAACAAATTGATGCTCATACACTACACATGATGTGTGCAAGCATTGTCCGATGTTGCATTGCATTGGCCAACATCTCTTGCCAGATGCACACACGCCATGGCTAATGTGTGCATGCCTTTTGTGATTTTACTTGTCGTTGATTGATGTCGCTTGGTTGATGTGTGCACGCCATAAAATATGTTGCATGGGCGATGCGCTCAGACCATGGCTGATGTTGCCCATCCGTTGTGCACACACAATGGTTGATGCCTGCAGGCCTTTGGCTAATGCCTGCAGGCCTTTGGCTAATGCCTGCAGGCCTTGGCTAATGCAGCATGCATTGGCTGACATCGCTTGCATGATACACACATGTTATTCCTATGCATGCAAGTTTTGGCTGATGTCATATGCCATTGACCAACATCAGTTTTTAGATACAAACATACCACATTTTTGCGTACAAGCGTTGGCTTAAAACATATGTAATTTTCTGACATCGCTTGGGTGATGCGCATATGCCACGTTAGATGTGTGCATGCAATGGCTGATGTAGGCTGTCGTTTGCTGACATCGATAGACCAATATGTGGAGCCTATGGACTATGCTGGCAAGCCATGTCCGACTTTTAAAGAATTATGTGTGTATGTTACTGAAAATATTGGCAAGCCGCATTTTACATCATCTTACCATGTTCAACTTTGTCAAACCGATGTGTGAGGCTACGCACGATGCTAGAGGCCCATGTATTTCGTCAACTGATCGTTGTGTACAGGCCAAAGGTGATGCAGGCAAATTGCGTCCAACATTTGCTAACCGTTTTGCGCAGGTCAAAAGCAATACGGGCAGGACACGCCCGATATAAATTTGCCATTGTTAGAATGCCAAAGGATATTCTATCAAGCAACTCGTGGTGTCGGCTAACCGTTGTGCGTAGGGCATGGACGATGCATGAAGTCCATGATTCAGAATAATTAAGAGATGTCCAAAACCATGACCCATGCTGGCAGTCCACACCAACATTAGTTGAGGAATGTGCAAAGGTCTAGGCCGATACGGGCGGTCCATGACTAATGTTGCCTTATCGATGTCTCTTACAGTTGGCCAACATTGGATAACCTGTGTATGCAGGCCACGTCGTCCTCGGCTGTTTGTTGTGAGCAGGACAAACCATATGCGGGAAGGCTACGTCCCATGTCAGTTCACCATTGTGTGTAGGCCAAAGGCCACGTCCCTACGTTGGCTGACCATTGTGCTTGCCAAAGGCGATGGGTGTAGTCAAATCCAAATGATGTCTCAATGTTGTTAGCAGGCCAAGGGCTATTTGCGAAGTCCACCCTCGACGATAGTTGAGCGATGTGAACGAGCCAGGACTTATGTTGACAGTCCACATTCGACATTGGTTGAGCAATGTGCACTCCATTCATATGTGTGTATCCCACATCTAATGTCACCTATCCACAGTGTACAGGCAAAGGCGATGCAGGAAGGCCATGTATGATGACCATTGAGTTATTTGCACTGGCCAAGGATGATGTCGTCGGTCTAATTCCAATGTCGACTTAGAAATGTGAATAGGCCACGAGCAATGTGGTAATCCATGACTAATGATTCTTGGCCGATGTCGCTTACCGTTGGCTGATGTCACTTGCTTGAAACAATTAGCGCCTTACTGATGTTACTTGGCATTTGCCAAAACCGATGTTTCCATGCTGATGCCCTCATGCCCAGGTTGATGTGTGAAGGCCTTGGTTGATGCTGCCTTCCGATTTGCAACGTCTCTTTCCTAAAGCGCATAGTCCTTTGTTAATGGTGTCTGGCATTGGCGTTGGCTGATTCTGCATTCCATTGGCCAATGTCGCTTACAAGATGCTCACATCCCATGTAATATGTGTGCAGTCCTTGGCTGACGTCACTTGCATGAATCACACAAGCCATTGCTGATGGTCCTGTAGTTTGCCGATGTCGACTTCGCAAAGCTGATGCACAAACGACTCAAGTGATATGTGTATGCCATGGATGACATGCATTTCGTTGTTCGACGTCACTTACCTAATGCTCACAAACCATGTAAGATGTGCGATAACCTTTGATGACGCTACCTGTCATTCGCATAAGTCGTCTAGACAATAAATGCATACCACAAATGGTGTTGCCCTGTCTATGCACACAACCAAGACTGATTCATGTAAGTCTTGGGTATGCATCTTTCCATTGGTTGATGACTCTTGGAAGATGCACATAGTCCCTGACCGATTTGTCCCATTAGATTCACACACGCGATACCTTATGATTGATGTCCTTGGCCGTTGCTTCTTCTCTTTGGTCGATCCGTGCAAGCCGCATTTATTGTCACTTTCCCGATGAGTTAAGACCATGACTAATGTCCGCCAATCGATTTGCACATGCCATAGCTAATGTGTGCAGGACTTTTCTAAAGCTGCATACCGTTGGTTGATGTCGCTTGCCAAATGCGCATAGGCAAACTCTGTGTATGCAAGCCTTGGCTGATGTTCCAAGCCATTACCTGAGGTCGTTTCCCAAATACACACATGACACGTTTGTTTGTAGAGACCATTTCTGAAACCGTATGCCACTAGACGATGTCACTTCCTTATGAACACATTTTACGTCAGATGTGTTAAGGACTTGGCTGATTCTGCCTGCCGTTTGCTAAATGGGTACATCATTGTATGCAGGCTAGAGAAGATGCAGGCAAGCAATGTCTGACGTTGAAATACTGATGTGTGTAGGTACCGACAATGATGGAAGGTTGCGTTTGATGTTTGCAGACCACTGTGTGTAGAAAAGATAATGCTGGCAGGCCACGTTAGACGTCTGCAGACCAATATGTGCAGGCTGTACATGATGCTGGCATTCCACGTTCGAAATAATCTGAACAATTTGTGCAGGTTACAGATGGTAGGTCCATCCCAAGCTTGATGTCGGCGGAAAATTATTTGCAGGTCAAAGGTGATGCATGTAGACTATGGTCGACGCTTTCTAGCCATAGTGTGCAGGCCACAGGGGATGTGATCACACCACGTTCGACGTCGATTGAAAATTCTGTGCACGTCAAAAGCGGCGGGGGCAGGCAACTCCTAAAGTTTGCTAACCGTTGTGTTCAAGCAAAGGGATATGCGGGCAGTTCATGTGCAATAATTATTAAGTGATGTTCAAAATCCATTGCCGATGCGTGTAGTCCATCGAAATCGTCTACTGAACAATGTGCAACATGCCAGAATTGTTGAGAGCAGTCCACGACCAATGTTGCCTGGATTATGCCGCTTGCCGTTGGTGGACATCGCTTTCCTGAATAACACAAGATTTGATTGATGCTGCATACTATTAACTGATGGTGATATCTCCTAGCTTATGCTTTCACACGACGGCTAATGTGTATAAGCCTTTGCCGGTGTTGAATGTTATTGGCTAACGTCACTTGCCAGATGCACACTGGATAATGTTGCATCCCATTCGCCGACGCTGATGTCTCATTATAGACGGAGTATGCTACATCAAATGCGTGCAGGCTTTGGTTGATGGTGCCTACACTTGGGTGACGTCGCTTCCTCGATGCTCACATGCCACGTTTGATGCATGGCCTACTTGGAGCTCTTGATTCCGTGGCACGAATTCTAACTAAGGAATAGACTGATTTTTAGGAAGATTAATAATGAACATGTAAAACCCAAATATGCCCGTTCTAAGGTACAATTAAATATTATCTTTTACAAATAACTTTTTATATACAAAAATAATGTCCAACAATTTTTTTAATTTTATTGTTTCGGTAAATCCTTAAATAAGTTACTTATTAATAAAACATAGGGAAAGTATGAGAACATATTAAAATAACGAAAGAACTTCAAAAACAAATATAGTAACCTGAAATTCAACAATTATTTTAATTTTTATTTTTGACTGGTTTATCTTAAAGATGAGTAATTGACGACAAAAAAATATGAAAATATTTTAAAAAATTTATATAAAATTAATACCAAAGAGTCACAAATAAATATATTAACCTTAAATTCACATATAAATATCGTCGTGCAGGCCAAATGTGATGGGGGTAGGCAACACCTCATGTCGCTTGACTTTTGTTTGCATGCCAATAGAGATGCGGGCAGTCCAAGCCTGACAACTGCTAAGCAATGTGTACAAGCCACGATCGATGCAAAAACTCCACAGCTTACGTTGGTGGAGCAATGTGTAGGCCACAACCGATGTGTGTAGCTAATGTCTAATGTATTCTTGTCATTGTGTGCAGGCTGATGGCGATGCTGGAATAACAAGCCCGACGACCATTGAGTGATGTGTAGAGGAGATGACCAATGTGGTTGGAACACGCCCGACATTGACTAAGCGATGTCAACAGGCCATGAACGATGCAAACTTCCATAACCACTATGGCATTGTTGATGTCTTTTAGTGATTATCTTTTGCCGATGTTGTTTAACACTTGCCGTTGGCCGATGTCTCTTGCTAGAAGCACATATTCCGTGGATGATGTTGTCGATCATTGGCCAACGTTGTTTTTCTGAAGTGCACGGGCCTTGGCCGATGTTTGCTAACATTAGATGATGCAAATGTCCCACAACCGACCCATGCAGGCCACAACCGATGTTGCCAGTCGATGCGCACATTCCATGACAGATACATGTAGGCCTTTACAATTGTTTCCTGCAGTTGGACAATGTGGACTTGCCCGATGTATGAAGGTAATATCAGATGTCATCAAGACGGTGCACACATATCACAACTCATATTGCCCAACCGATATGCACACACCAAGGCTTAAGTGTGCAGGCCTTGGCTAATAGTGCATTCTGTTGGCCGACGTTGCTTTCCATAATGAGAACATGCAACGTCCATGAATGCAGGACTTTGTTGTCGCAAACCATTGACCGAAATCGCTTGCAAGATAAGCACAAGTACCATATGTGCTTGCATGCCTTGGCTGAAACTACATGCCATTGGCCGATGTCGCATGCCAGATGCGCACATGCCTTGTCTGATGCGTGCAGACTTTGGTAGATGCTACCTTCCATTGGCCGTCATCGGCAGAAAAATGTGTAGAGCCTATGGACTATGTTGAATCCACATGCGACATCGACAAACCGAATTGTGCAGGATTTTGATGATGCTGGTAGGCCATGTTCGACATTGGAAGAGCGGTGTGTGCAGGATGCAGACATTGCTGATAGGCCACATATGACATTGGCTGAGAAATGTGTGCAGGACACAGATTATAGGTGCATCCCACGTACGATATTGACTAACTGTTCTGTTTATGTCATAGTCAATGCAGCATGGCCACGCCTGTCGTTGGCTAGTCGATGTGTGCAGAGCAAAGGCAAAGCTGGTAGCCACTACCGACGTTGTCTGACCATTCTGTGCAAGTTAAAGGCGATGGGGGGGATCAACGCCATATGTTTGCTGACCATTATGTGCAGCACAAAGGCGATGCGGGCAGTCCACGATAAATGTTGCCTGGCCGATGATGCTTGAAGATGGTGAACGGCCTCGCCCGAAGTGCATATGCCTTGGCTGATGTTCTGCCATTTGTCGACGCTTAGTCCCCCAGATGATACGCACACGCCACAACTTATGCTTTCATGCCTTGTCTAATACTGCCCGTTATTGGTCGACGTTGCTTCCCCGATGCACACTTGCTATGGACAATGCTTCCAACTGCTAGCCTACAGTGATGTGGATTTCCAAGTTAGTACACGCCACTTTTGATGCGTACAAGCCATTATTGATGTGCCTCTAGTTGGCCAACATCGCTTGCCTGATGCCTACATGCCATGTTTGATGCATGGCCTACTCGGAGCTCTTGATTCTGTGGCGTGGAGTCTAACTAATAGGAGTAGACATAATTTTTCTAGAGATTCATAATGAACATTTAAAACCTAAATATGCACGTTCTAAGGTACAAGCACTCGTTAGACTGCACAAATAACTTTCTTATATCTAAAATAATAGCTTCAAATTTTTTTTATTGTTTATACTTTAGATAAATATTGAAAATGAGTAACTAATTGATACAACATAGGAGAAATATGAAAAAATATATATAAATAAAGCAAAAATGTCACAAAAATATGTCGTAACCTTAATATCAACAATTATATTTTTATTTTACTTATATTTTGTAAATATCGAAAATGAGTAGTAGATTTAAAAAATAGGAAAAATGTTAAAAAATTATATAAAATTAACGTCAAAAAATCACAAAAAAAATAGTAACCTTAAATTAATTTTTTTTGATAATTTTCTAATTTTTATTTTAGTTCGGTAAATCCCGAAAACGGGTAATTTATGAATAAAAACTAGGAATATGAAATACACACACACACACACACACACACACACACACACACACATATATATATATATATATATATATATATATATATATATATATATATATATATATATATAGTCTAAAATTCACAAAATAATATACTGACATTAAATTCATCAATTTCTAAAAAAAATCATTTTATTTTTGTTATGTAAATCCCAAGAATATTATTCATGAATAATAATTAGAAAAATACGTAAAAAAATAATACCAAAAATTTAAAAATAATTTTAATAACCTTACTATCAAAAATTTTGACAATTTTTTAAAGTTTTTTTGTTCGGTAATTCTCAAAAATGGGTAACTCATTAATAAATATAGGAAAATGTGAAAAACATAAAATTAACGCCCAAATATCACAAATAAATATAGTAACATTAATTTCAACAATTTTATCAGTTTTCATAATTATTATGTTTGTTCAGTAATTCTTTAAAATGGGTAATTAATTAATAAAATGTAGGGAAACTATAGAAAGTTATAAAATTAGCTCTAAAATTTCAGAAATAAATAAAGTAAACTTAAATACAAAAATTTCATAAATTTTAATTTTTAAAATATGAAGAAAGAAATAAAAATCCATAGGGTTTTGTGCAAATAAAAAAATGTTTCAAACTCGGTTGATTTTTTTCTACATGGACATCCGCATGTTGTCGACTAGAGCTTGATAATTGTCTCTGGATGCGACTTCGCTCGTTTAACAAGCGCAAGACATGTATAATTCAGGTAGGATGTCTGCTATCGGCTGAGCAAAGTGTGCATGCTACACGCGATGTGGCCATGGCGCGTCTTTTGTTGGTTGACTGATGTGTTCATGATATGGGCGATACTTGGAGGTCACGTACGACGTCGATATACAAATGTATAAATACTAAGTATGATGATGGCAAGACACGTCTGACATCGGCTGACCGATATGTGAAGGCCATGGAGGATAGGTGGAGCCCACGTTTGACATTGGCTGACCGTATAATGCAGGACTATGGCAAAGCGGGTAGGCAACATTCGACGTTGAGTGACTGTTGTGTGCAGGACAAAGGCATGCTAGAACGTCACGTCCGACATCGGTTGAATGTCTGTGTAGGCAATGAGAAGGACACGCCCGCTTTGATAGACCTTTGTGCAGGCTAAAGGCAATTGGGGCAGGCAATGCACGATGTCTCTTGGCCATTGTTTGTTGGACAAAGGCGATATAGGAAATCCACACATCATAACGAATGAGCGATATGCATAATCCAAAGCTAAAGGCCAGTCCATAGCCGACGTCTGTTGAGCAATGTGCTGGCCACAGGTGATGCGGCAAGGACACGTTTGACATTGGCATACCGATGTGTGCAGGGTACAGAAGATATAGGCAGGCCACATCTGACACTAACAGACCAGTGTGCACTTACAAATGATTCTTCTAAGTCATGTCTGACATTGGCTGACTTATGTGTACAGGTTAGGGACGATAGGTGATACCCACGTTCGACGTCGGCTGGCTATTGTGTGAAGGTTAAAGGCGATGCGGATAGGCCATTTTCGATGTCGGCTGATAGTGGTGTGGATTCCAAAGGGAATTTGTAAAGGTTGTATACTACTTTAGATCACCTTTGAGTGTAGGCCAAAGTCTATATTTGAATGCTACGCCTTACGTTTTCTAACCGTTGAGCAGGTCAAAGGCGATGGGGGGTAGGCATTGCTGGATGTAGCATGACTATTGTTTACAGGCCAAGGGTGTCGCGCGTAGTTCATGCTCGATGAATATTGAGCAATGTGAACAAGCCTGGGCTGATTGAGGTAGACTACAATGATGTTGACTTAGCAATGTGCAAGCTACGACCAATGCGGGTAGCCGATGTTCTACGTCGAATGGTCCTTTTTTTAGTCCAAGCGTGATGCGGTTAGGCCAACCCCAATGACAATTAATTGATATGCACAGGTCACGCTCGATGCGGCCGGTCCACAGCTAACATAGGCTGAGTTATATGCATAGGCCACAGTCGATGCGGTAGTCACCAATATTGCCAAGCTGATGTCGCTAGCACTTGGCTAATGTCGATTTTCCAAAAGCACACAGGCCTTTGGTGATGTCGCCCTGCCGATATGCTTACTCCATGGCGGAATGTTGGACAATTTAAATGTCCCAAAACTAATGCTCACACGCCACGCATGATGTGTGCACGCCTTGTTTGATACTTCATTGCATTGACCTATGTCTCTTTCTGATTGTGCACACGCCACGACTAATGCGTGCAAGCGTTTGCTACTGCTACTTTTCATTGGCTAATGGCGCTTGGCCGATACATGCACGCCATAACAGATGTTGCATGACCGATGCACTCAGACCATGGATGATATCGCCCAGCCGTTTTGCACACTCCACCACTGATGTGTGCAGGCCTTCGCTGATGCAACATGTCATTAGCTGACGTAGCTTTCAAGATTCGCACATGATATTCCCATGCATGCAGGTTTTGGATGATGTTTTATGCCTTTTTCAAACTTGTTTGCTAACACGAACATACCACGTCAATGTGTACATCAGCTGGTGATATGTAGAGCCTATGGACGATGTTAGCAGGCCTTGTCCGACTTGGTAGAATTATGTATGCAGGTTACTGCAAAATGTTGGCATGCCACGTTTGACATCGGCTCACAAATGTGTGTAGGCTACAGACTATGCTGACAGGCCACGTTCGACTTCGGCAGACCAATGTGTGCGGCTACAGATAATACTGGAAGCCCATGCTAGACGTCAACTGATTGTAGTGTGCAGGACAAAGGCGATGCTGGTAGACCACGTCCGACGTTGGCTGACCGTTTTATGAAGGCCAAAGGTGATATGGGCAGGACATATCTGACGTCAATTCACTATTGTGCATGCAAAAGGCAACACAAGCAAGAAACTCCTGGCGTCATCTATCCGTTATATGCAGGACAAGGACGATGCGTGCAGTTCAACCCAAAGAAATATTGAGCGATGTTAGATATCTATGACCCATGCAAGTATTCCACACCTAGATCAGTTGAACAATATGCAGAGGCCTCGACCTATATGGGCGATCTATCACTAATGTTTCCTTATCTATGCCACTTGTGGTTAGCTGATTTCGGTTGACCGTTCTATGCAGGCCTCGTCGGACTTGGCTGTTTGTTCTGTGTAGGCCAAAGCAGATGTGGGAAGGCCATGTCCCTTGTTGGATCACTATTGTTTGCAATCCACAGGCCACGTGCCTACGTTGGATAACCGTTGTGCATGCTAAAGGCGATGGGGGCAGGCAAAGACCGATGTTTCCCGAACATTATTAGCAGGCCTAGGGCAATTAAGAAAACACAACTGATGCGGGCAATTAACAGCTGAAGAGGCTGAGCAATGAGCAAGCCATTCAGATGCGTATAGCCCACATCCGATGTCAACTGGCTGTTGTTTACAGGCCAAGGGTGATGCATGAAGGCCATGTCTGATGACAATTGAGTAATTTACTCTGACCAAGGATGATGCAGTCGGTCTACTCCCAACGTCAACTTAGCAATGTGCATAGGCCACGACCAAAATGGTAGTCCACGACTAATGTCTCTTGACCGATGTCTCTTGCCGTTGGGTGATTTAACTTGTTTGAAACAAGCAGGACATTGCTGATATTTCTGGTTGTTGTTCGACACCAATGTTTTTGTACCTATTTCGCACATGCCCTGGCTGATGCATTTAGTCCTTGGTTAGTAATGCCTTTCTTTGTCCAGCGTCGCTTTCCTAAAGGGCATAGGCCTTTGCTGATAGTGCCTGACACTGGCCTAGGCTGATGCTGCATTCCGTTGGATGACATCACTTGCTGGATGTGAACATGCCATGTAATATACTTGCAGGCCTGGCCGATGTTGCCTGCCTTGGATGACGTCGCTTGTATGAAGGACATAAGTCATTGCCGATAGTTCCTGCAGTTGGCCGATGTCGAATTTTCCAAGGTGATGCATTCACGCCACAACTGTAATGTGTATGCCATGGATGATGTTTCATGTCATTGTCCGACGTTGCTTGGACGATGAACGCATACCACGACTGGTGTTGCCCAGTCGATGCGCACAGCAACGACTGATAAGTGTAAACCTTGGCATGATGCAACTTGTTATTGGTTGATGTCACCTGGAAGATGGGCATAGTCAATGACAAATGTCTCCCATTCGATTCGCACATGCCACAAATGATGCATGCATACCATGGTCGTTGCTTTCTGTCTTTGGCTGATATCACTTGGCCGATCTGTTCAAGGTACTGCCAATGTCACTTACTCTATGGATTGAGACCATGAGTGATGTCTGATAGTCTATTTGCACACGCCACAGTTAATACGTGCAGGACTTTGTTGATTTTGCACACCGTTGTTCGATATCACTTGCTAAATGAGCACATACCAACTCTGTGTACACAAGCCTTGGTTGATGTCACAAACCATTAGCTGACATCGCTTCCAAGATACGCACATGACATATTTGTGTGAAGAGACCTTTGCTTAGTCCAAATATCACTGACCGATGTCATTTGCTTGATTCACACATTATAGGTAAGATGCGTTAAGGCTTTGGCTGATTCCGCCTGCCGTTTGCTAACATCAGTAGACAAATTTGTGCAGGCGATAGAAGATGCAGGCACACAATCTTAGACATTGACATACTTAAATGTGTAGGCTACAGACGATGATGGAAGATTGCGTTCGATGTCTGCAGACCGATGTGTGCAAGCAAAAGACAATGTTGGCAGGCCACATTAGATGTCAACAGGCTGATGTGTGCAGGGTGTAGGCGATGCCGGCACTCCACGTTCGACATCATATGAATGATTTCTGTATGTCACGGACGTTAGGTGCATCCCACGCCTGATGTTGGCGGAAAGTTGTATGCAGGTCAAAAGTGATGCGTGCAGACCACGTCCGAGTCGTCTAGCCATTGTGTGCAGGCCACAGATGATGCGAGCATGCTGCGTCCGTCATCGATTGATCATTCAGTGCATGTTTAAAGCGATGCGGGCAGGAGACTCTTGATGTTAGCTAACCATTTTGTGCAGGCAAGCGGATATGCAAGAAATTCATGTCCAATAATGATTAAGCGATGTGACAAAGCCATGGCGGATGCGGGTAGTCCATCGCCAATGTCCACTAGGCAAGAATCGATGCGAGCAGTCCACGACCAATATCGCCTGGAGGATTCCACTTTCCATTGGAAGACGCCATTTTTCTGAAGAGCACAAGCCTTGGATGATGTTGCATGCTATTAGCTCACGGTGATGTCTCTGATCTTACTTGTACATGCGACGGCTAATCCATGCAAGCCTTGGTTGATTTTGCGTGTCATTGGCTGACGTCGCTTGCCAAATGCGCACTAGAGAATGTTCCATCCCATTCACCGACGCCAATGTATATTTATAGATGCAGACATGTTACGTATAATGCGTGCAGGCTTTGGTTGATGCCACTTACAGTTGGATAACGTCGCTTGCTCTAAGACCACATGTCACTTCTTATGTATTGCCTACTTGGAGCCCTTGATTCCGTGGCGCGAAAATAACTAAGGAGTAGACTAATTTTTTGGAATATTCATAATGAACAAGTACAACCCAAATATGCAAGTTCCAAGGTACAATCAAACATTTGCTTCTACAAATAACTTTTTATATAAAAAATAGTTTCCAACATTTTATTTTATTTTATTTTTTTGGTAAATCCAAAAAATGATTTACTCGTTAACATAACATAGGGAAAATATGAGAACAAATTAAAATAACACATGAACTTCACAAACAAATATAGTAACCTTAAATTCAACAATTCTTTTAATGTTTTTTATCGAGATATCTCAAAGATGAGTAATTGATGAATAAAAATAAGAAACATATTTGTAGAATTTTATATAAAATTAATGGAAAAAATTCATAAATAAATAATGTAACCTTATATTCACAAATAAATATTGTCGTGCAGGCCAATGACGGGGGGGCAAGCAACACGTCATGTCGCTTCACTTTTGTTTGTAGGCCAATAAGATGCGGGCAGTCTGCGCTTGATAATGGCTGAGTGATGTGCACAAGCCACGGTCGATGCACGAAGTCCATGGGTGACGTCGGTGGATCAATATCTTTGCCACAACCGATGTGGGCAGCCAATGTTTAACGTCTACTTATCGTTGTGTACAGGCTGATAGCAATTCCGAAAGGCCAAGCCCAAAAACTATTGGGTGATGTGCTGAGGAAATGGTCGATGCGACTGGACAACGCCCGACATCGGCTAAATAATGTAGATAGGCCATGACCGATGCGGATGTCCATAACCACTATCGCATAGTTGATGTAACTTAATTCTTGCCGTTGATCGATGTCTCCTACCGCTTGACGTTTCCCGATGTCTCTTGTTTAAAGCACACATTTTGTGGCTGATGATGTCGTTCATTGGAAAACGTCGCTTTCCTGAAGAGCACGGGCTTTGGAAGATGTTGGCTGACACTAACCGATGCTAATGTCCCACAATCGATGCACGCAAGCCACGACTAATGTCGCTAGTTAATGCATATACGCCATGATTAATGTATGTAGGCCTTTGCATTTGTTGTCTGCCATTGGCCAATGTCACCTTGGCTGATGCATGCAGGCAATATATTCGTCGCCTGGCTGGTGCGTTTAGACCACGACTCATATTGCCCAGACAATATTCACACACCAAGGCTTAGGTGTGCAGGCCTTGGCTAATGGTGCATGTCGTTGGCCGATGTCTCTTGCCACAATGAGCACATGCCACGTTCGTTCATGCAGGACTCTGCTGATGTCTCAAACATTGACCGACATCACTTGTAAAATAAGAACAAGGCGCATATGTTCTTGCATGCGTTGGCTGACACTACATGTCTTTGGCCGATGCCGCATGCCAGATGAGCACATGCCTTGTTAAATGCATGCAGACCTTGGTAGATGCTTCCTTCCATTGGACGTCATAAGTACAGAAATGTGTGCCTGCTATGGACGATCATGAAGCCACATTGACGTCAGCACACCGTAGTTGGCAGGATTTTGATAATTCTGGTAGGCCACATTCGATGTTAGAAGATCGGTGTGTGCAGACTACAGACATTGCTAGCAGGACACATCTAACGTCAACTTACTAATGTGTGCAGGCCACGGATAATAGGTGCATCCCACGTATGATGTCAAATAAATGTTTTGTTTAGGTAAAAGTCAATGCGGGCAGACCACGTCTGATGCGTACAAGCCTCGGTTGATTAACCTGTAGTTGGCCGACATCACTTGTCCGATGCCCACATGTAATGTTTCATGTGTGGCCTACATGGAGCTCTTGATTTTGTTGCGTGGATTCTAACTTAGAGGAGTAGACATAATTTTCAAGAGATTAATAATGAATATGTACAACCTAAATATGCACGTTCTAAGGTACAAACACTCATTAGATTGCAGAAATAACATATTAACGTATAAAAAATATTTTCATTTTTTTTTATATTTTAGGTAAATCCTTAAAATGAGTAATTAATTAAAACAACATAGCAGAAATATGAAAAACAATATAAAAATAATCAAAAACATCACAAAAAAATATTTCAATTATTTCAATAATTATTTTTTAATTTTATGTATGTTTTGTGTATCTCGAAAATGAGTAATAGATGAATAAAAAATAGGAAAATATAAGAAAATTATATAAAATTAAAGTAAAAAATACAAAAAAAATATAGTAACCTTATATTCAAAAATTTTGATAATTTTATTAATTTTTATTTTATTTTGATAAATCCTAAAAATGGGTAATTCAAGAATAAAATGTAGGAAAGTATGAAATATATATATACAAATATTGCAAAAAATTCACAAAAAAATATAGTGACATTAAATTCATTATATTCCAACAAAAAATCATATTATTTTTATTAAGTAAATCCTGAGAATGGGTAATTCATGAATAAAAAATACGAAAAATATGAAATAATAAAATAAAATTAATACAAAAATTTTAAAAATAATGATAGTAACCTTATTATCAACACTTTCGACAATTATTTTAAATTTTTTTATTCATTACTTCTCGAAAATGGGTAACTCATTAATAAATATAGGAAAATTTGAAAAAAAAAATTAACACCCACAAATTATGAATAAACATAGTAACCTTAATTTCAAAAATTTTAAAAATTATTATCTTTGTTCTGTAATTATTTAAAATTGGTAATTAATTAATAAAATATAGGGAAAATATAAAAAAATAATTATAGCCAAAACTTTACAAATACATAAAAAAAAAACTTAAATTCCAAAATTTCATAAATTTTAATTTTTATAATATGACGTAAAAAACAAAAAGCCACAACAATAAATTTTAAGAAATAAATCAAGGTCGGAAAAAAGATGAAAATGCTCGAAAATACTTTTGAACATGTGAAACTAATGATAGAGTACACATTTGTACAAATAAAAAATGTTTTAAACTCTTTTGATTTTTGAACTGCATGGAAGTCCGCATGTTGTCGACTAGACCTCGATCAATGTCGCCTCGTTTCACAAGTTCAATTCACATATGATTCAGGTATGAATTTCTGATACCATCCGAAAGAAGTATGTGTAAGACCTCAAAAATGACTTAGGTGAACTAGATTCTATCATGGTTTTTATGATGGTATAAGGTCCTAATTTCGTGTATAAGATGATTTTGAGGCATTTTCTAAGAGTTTAGGTTCATTGGAAGTCAAACGTCAAGGGACGACGAATACATTCGATGACTAAGTCACCTATGTTGCTCATATGTGGTTTTATGTGTTTATGTGTGAATAATGAGGTTATAAAGTCCTTATATGAGTGTGTCATGTTTTGTGAAGTTTGGAGGTGAAACGTCCATGACGTTCGAAAGTGTTGCCTTGAAATAACCTTGCGTGTCTAGGCATGTTTCAATGAGTTTTACGTGTTCATTTATATGAAATTGATGTGAGAGGTACTAAATTCATAAATGATCATATATGTGTTGGAAACTTCCGGAAAAACATCCCCAAGGACCATCGAAGGGTCCTTGAGGAAGGACCCAATGTTGGTGCCACAACTCTCCAAGACAGCCCAACCATCGTTTAGCAATTGACGTCAAGTGGGTTAGTCGACACCCAATTGGTGGGGTCTCTTCGACTGAGACACAAGCGTGGGGGAGATAAAGCCCATGAAATATCTCAATCCCAGACCACAGAGCAACAGGACGGTCCGTTGGTCAAGAGACGGACCGTCGATGAGAAACAGACGATAGGGGTCTTTTCGTGCGTGCGGTTCACTGCCAAGTGAGTGGTGAACTTGTAAATTCACCCCACTTCCAAATAAGAGGTTTGGAGGTTCCTAAGGGGTATTTTGGTTATTTTAAATATGTATATAAGTGTTTAATACATAGAAGATTTCATTCTTCCAAATCAAAACCCTAAATCCCTTAAAAATTCTCTAGAACTCCATTGGAGCAAAAACTCAAAGAAGGGCTTAGATTAACGAATTGAGTGGAGATTATTAATTAAAAAAAGAAGAATTAGATTCATCAAGGTATGGATTTTTATCCTTGAAACTCTCTTCATCAAGGAACTCAACTTTCAAAGATGTTTTCTAAAGTTTTAAAGTGGAATTGTCCAATTTTATGATTTATTCCATTTGTTCATTCATTAATTGTTTATAAAATTTGAATAATGTTTGAATTTTTATTGTATTGATTATTTAAAACTAAAATAACCTATGAACCCATGAATTGGATAAACCCTAGTTTTGACTAAGGTATGGGTTGATTGCTATTGATCTATGTTGATGAATTATAATATACTTTTATGTTGGCTATTGATTGATGTAATAATTATAGTAAATTGATATCGAGATTGCATTACATTTATGAAAATGTAGTAATTTTAGCCTTATTGGCGTTATTTGAAGTAATATGATTACATGGCCTTGTCGTAAAACTACTTGATGTAATGTAGTTATTTGTGTAGTTGGTTATGTCAAGCATGATAATATCTATCCGCATGTTAACTATATAGGATTACTTGAAGATGATAAGTGTTATTTCTATGTGCTTGTAGAATGACATATATTATGAGTTAAAGTGATGTATGTGGTGTCTTGTCTTGGTTGACTTGTGTCCCTTGCTTGATGAATATATGAATATAAATATGTGAGGTCTTGAGTTAGTAAAGTCTCGTAGTTTTAAATGTATGAATTAGATGTGACCTTAAATGAATTTAAAAGGGTCCTTTATGTGAAACCTTGGACATAGTTGTAAGCTTATGATTGTTGAAGTCAAAAGTTAAAATGGTATCCTTCAAAGTAAGGGAATGATAGAATTCATATTAATTGGCTGGAACATCATCATATTAATCCTTAGGAAAGTAATGTTGAGCTTCTTGTCTGCATTGTGATGTAGCCCTAGTGGACTTTTGTTTGGTAGGGTTATGTGATTTGGTTATGAACTAGATATGGAACCCCTTTATATGAACCTTAAGTGTAAATTACTCTATGAAAACGAAGGCTAGAACCGAGTGAGTATTGTAAGGGAAGTGGTTCTAGTTAAAGAATGAGACTATATTACAAAGCATACCCTTCATATTCTTTAACCATGTGCCCACATGGGAAGTGTCTATGTTCTACCATTGGCAAGTAGAACACTCTCATCGGAGTAGGTTAGAATTTCGGATTCCATGCTTTGCTATCATGGTCTATGTTCGTTATTGCCTATTCTCATCATATGGAACACTTATTAGCATTAGAGAAGTTCGATGAAGTTTAGGTGGTGGTATGGGACGCAATCTAGACATTGCACATTATGCTTTGAAGATGTTTGTTGGAGTTTCTAGGTATTGTCCAAGACCATTACTTGAATGTACTTTATGTGTTGAATGTGTCTTAAATGAACTAATAAATGCAATTTCTTAAGTTAAGAAAGTGTGTTAAATGAATAACTACTTATCTAGAGTAGGTAAGGGTTGTCTAGTTAAGGTGTGAAGTTGGCATAGGAATGGTCACTTCGTATCTTACCTAGATGAGTCTTAAGAATGACTCTAGTTAGGGAAGATGTTGATTATGTGGACCTGATATAAACTTAGGTAGTTTTAAGGATTATTTAGGTAGTCTTGAAGAGGTAAATCATGGACGCTATCTTCTTGATTTAATTAAGTATGTCTTCTGATAGCCTTTGGTAAGAGAATGTCATATTATCTATATGTTGATGTGTTGGATGTCTTGTAATTATGTATATGTCTTATTATAAGTAGTCTTTAGGGTCATTTAGGTATGCTTAGGGAGGTTATATGGGCGGTCTCTCTGTGTGTTGCTTAAGTGAGTCTTAGGATAGCTTTTAGTGGGATGATTACATGATATAATGTGTCTAAGGAAGAAGTAGGAAACTTCACTTTAACAGTGTATTCCTTCATTGTACACAATATTTAGATCACTGTAAAGTTGGCTTAAAAATTCAATAAATTGTTAAAATGTTATCTTATTTGTTCTTATGTTGTTAAATGTTGCTCTTTTGTAAATGAAAAGATGTATATTTCTAATAAATTTCCATTTTCATGATTTATATGCATTATGTCATAGTTAGTAAATGTGGTTGTACAAATCCATTCTTTGATCTATCTCTATATTATTTGGTAGGTGAGGAGCATTTGGAAAGTGAAGACTTGGATCGCAGCATCATTTAAGTGAAGTTAAAGTATCTCCTCATTTGATTCGAAGGCATAGATTTCTTTTATGTTTCTTAAAGAAGTATTTTAAAAGACTAAGTATTTCTATATTAGTATTGTGTATGGGCCGTGTCCCAGAAGTATTCTCGTGTCTTATGTTTGATGAGATTGAAACTTAATATTTCCTATGACATTATACCAAAGATTTGTTAAAGTCTATGAAATGCTATGTGAAAAGTTTAAATTTTCCACTAAATTTCATTATGTATATGCGACGAATGTTATGTAAGGTCTTGTGCAAGACCTCAGAGAGGTCAAGTATGCGGTTGCAATCCGAGATTGACCCTAACTTCTAGGGTGTAGTTTCGGGATGTGAGCGAGTGAATTCCACACGTGATGCGGCCATGGCACATCTTACGTCGGCTGACTGATGTGTTCATGATATGGACGAGGCTTGCAGGCCACGTACGACGTCGACATACCAATGTATACATGCTAAGGATTATAATGGCAGGCCACAACCCACATCAGCTGACCGATGTGTGAAGGACACAGATGATAGGTGCAGCCCGGCTGACTTTATAGTGCAGGACAAAGGCAATGCATGTAGGCAAAGTCCGACGTTAGCTGACTGTTGTGTGCAGGACAAAGGCATGCAAGAAGGACACGTCCGATGTCACTTGACTGTTGTGTGCAGGAAAAATCCAATGCAGGAAGGCCACGCCTGACTTCGACGGACCGTTGTGTAGGACAAAGGTAATGGGGGCAAGCAATGCACGATGTCACCAAGCCGTTGTTCTCAAGACAAAGGCGATATATGCAATCCACACACAACAACGAATGAGTTATGTGCACAATCCGCAACCAATGCGTCCAGTCCATGGACAACATTAGCTGAGCATTGTGCAGGGTACAGGTGATGCAACATGTCCATGTTTGATGTTTTCTTACCGATTTATGCAGGCTACAGACGATGTAGACAGGATAGATCCGACGTCGGTAGACCAATGTGTGCGACTACATACGATGCTGGCAAGTCATCTCTTACATTGACTAACTTATGTGTTCAAGTCAGGGACGATATGTGCAACTGGATTTTTTGTGCAGGTCAAAGGTGATATGAATAGGCCACGTCCAATGTCCATTGATAGTTGTTTGCATGCCAAAGGCAATTTGGGAAGTTCATGTACGTTGCCAGCTCACCTGAGATTTGTGTTCACAACAAAGTCTATATTGGAAGGCTATGTCTGACGTTTGCTAACTGTTGAGCAGCCCAAATGTGATGGGGGCAGGCAATCTTGGATGTCGCATGACCATTGTTTGCACGCCAAGGGCGTTGCGGGTTGTCCACGCTCGACCACGATTGAGCGATGTGC
Organism: Solanum peruvianum; assembly: GCA_027705065.1. Classification (NCBI taxonomy): domain Eukaryota; kingdom Viridiplantae; phylum Streptophyta; class Magnoliopsida; order Solanales; family Solanaceae; genus Solanum; species Solanum peruvianum. Next base: position 10,699,198 of record JAKWJD010001762.1, on the reverse strand, counting down.
ATAAGCCATGGCTGATTGAGGTACTTTATGACCGACGTAGACTTCGAAATGTGCAAGACATGACCGATACAGGGAGCCGACATTTGAAGTCGAATGGTTGTTTTGTGCAGTCCAAGCACGATGAGGTTATGACAAGCCCAATGACAATTTATTGATGTGCACAGGTCACGGACGATGCGGCTGGTCCACGGCTGACATAGGCTGAGCGATGTGCATAGACCATGGTCGATGCGGTAGTCTACCACCAATATCGCCTTGCTGATGTCGCTTGTCATTGGATGATATTGCTTTTCCAATGCACACAAGGCTTCGTTGATGTTGCCTTGCCGATGTTCTCATGCCATGGCTGATGTGTAAAGTTCATTTCTGATGTTGCCTACCGTTTTCCAACATCGCTTGCTCGAAGAGCACAAGACTTAGTTGATGCAGCATGAATTTGGCCAATTTTAATGTCCCACAACTTATGCTTACAGGCCACAAATGTGTGTGCACGCCTTCTTTGATGCTTCATTGCATTGACCAATGTCTCTTTCTAGATGCACACATGCCAGAACTTACGCGTGCAGACCTTTGCTGATGATGCCTGCCTTTGGCTGATGTCGCTTGAACGGTGATTGCACCCCATAAAAGCATGCCATTCAATGACGTCGCTTGCTAGATGAGCACCTGATGTTCCTATGAATGCAGATTTTGGCTGATGTTGTATTCCATATGCTAACGTCAGTTACTAGATACTAACATACCACGTCTATGCGTACATGCGTTGGCCGATATGTTGAGGCTTCGGACATGCTGGTAGGCCATGTCCAACTTTGAAAAAATAATGTGTGCAAGTTACTGACAATGTTGGCAAGCAACGTTTGACATCGGGTGACAAATGTGTGTAGGCTACAGACGATGCTTGCACGCCATGTTTAACTTCAACAGACCGATGTGTTCGTCTAAGGACGATGGTGGCATCCCATGTTTGACGTCAAATGATTGTTGTGTGCAGGCCAAAAGTGATACGGGTAGACCAAGTCTGAATTTTGCTGTCCATTTAGTGCAGGCCAATGGTGATACAGGAAGGACACGCCTGACATCAACTCTCCATTGTGTGCATGTTAAAGGTAACACAAGCAAGCAACTTTTAGTGTCGTCTAACTTTTGTGTGCAGTCCAAGGACGATGCATAAGTCCACGCCTGAGAATGACGAAGCGATGTTCACAATGTGTGACCCATGTGGGCAAGCCACACCAACATAAGTTGACCAACATTTAGATGTATCGTCTAATACAGGCGGTCAATGACTAATGTCGCCTTGTTGATTCCTCTTATCGTTGGAAGACGTCGATTGACCATTGTATGCAGGCTACGTCGAACTCGTCTATTTGTTATGTGTAGGCCAAAGGAGATGCAGGATGGACATGTCTCATGTAGGCTCACTATTGTGTGCAATCCAAGGGCCACATCCATACATCGGATGACGGTTGTGCAAGCCGAAGGCAACTAGGCAGGAAAAGCCCAATGTTGTCTTGATGTTGTTAGCAGGCCAAGGGTAATTTGATTAGTCCACCCAGACGATAGTCTATCGATTTGCACAAGCCAAAATTGAGGTGGGAGTCCATAACAAACGTTTGCTAAGCAATGTGCACGCCATGAACATGTGCTTAATCCATGTATGATGTAAACTGGACATTATTTGTAGGCCAAGGACGATGTAGGAAGGACATGTATGATTAGGTTTAGTGATTTGAACAAGTCAATGATATTGCGGCCTGTCTACGCCCGATGTCGACTTAACAATGTGCATAGGCCACTACCAATGTGGTAGTCCATGAGTAATGTCTCTTGGCATATGTCGCTTGTCGTTGGCTGATGTTGCTTGCTTGAAACAAGGAGGGACTTCATGATGTTGCTTATCGATGGCTGACATCAACGTTGCCCTGACGATGAGTACAAGTCATGGCTTACTCATGTAGGCCTTAGTTGACGCTGCCTTTCAATGTCCAATGTCGCTCTCCTGAAGCTGATAGGCCTTTGCTGATGCTGCTTGACATTGCCCTTGGTTGCTGCTGTATTCCATTGGCAAACCTCACTTGTCAGATGTGCACATGCCATGTAAGATGAGCGTAGGTCATGGTTGATGTTTCCACTCGTCGGATGACGCCACTTGCATGAACCACACAAGCCATTGCAAATGGTGCTTGCAGCTGGTCGATGTAGACCTGGTAAAGTTGATGCACAGATGTCACAAGTGATATGTCTATTCCATGGATGATGTTTCATGTTGTTATTCGATGTAGCTTGCCAGATGGGCACAAACAAAGTAAGATTGTGAAAACCTTGGCTGATGCTACCTGACATTGGCCCACGTCGTGTGGATGATGCACGCATGCCACAACTGATGTTGTCCTATCGATGCGCACATCCACAACTGATACGTGAAAGCCTTGGCTGATGCATCTTGACAGAAGTGGATATATCCTGGCACATGCGCATAGTCCATGACCGATATCTCCTATTCAATTTACGCATGCCACAAATGATGTGTGTAGGCGTTGGCCATTGCTTCCTGTCTTTGGCCGATGTCGCTTGGCAGATCCGTGTAAGTCATAGCGATGTCACTTACCAAATGCACTCAGACCATGGTTGATGTCGGCAAGTCGATGTGCATATGACACTGCTGATCTGTGCAGGACTTTGCAAATGATGCATACCATTGGTCGATGTCGCTTGCCATATGTGAACATGCTAAGTATGTGCATGCAGGCCTTGGATGATGTCGCAAGCCATTAGCTGACGTCGCTTATAATATACGCACATGACACATTTGTGTGGTTAGGCCTTGGCTAAAGCCTCATGCCACTACTGATGTCGTTTGGTTGATGCGCATATTCATTGTCAAATGTGTTAAGGCCTTAGATAATCCTACCTGTCATTTGCTGACATCAGTAGACGAATGTGTGTAGGCTATAGATGATGCAGGAAGGAAAAGTATGACGTTGGCATACTGATGTGTGTAGGCTACAAACAATGATGAAACACTACATTCGTTGTTTGCAGACCGATGTGTGCAGGCAAAAGACAATGCTGGCAAGACATGTTAGACGTCAATAGGCCAATGTGTGTATGCTGCAGACGATTATAGCACACCACGTCTGACATTATCTGAACGATTTGTGCAGGTCATAGACGGTAGGCGCATCCCACATCTGATGTCGGCTGAAAGGTTTATGTAGATCAGATGTGATGCAAAAAGACCTCGTTCGACATCCTCTAGCCATTGTGTGCAGGCCACAAGTGATGCAAGCACGCCGCGTCCGACATCGATTGGTCATTCTGTGCTGGTAAAAATTGATGCGTGTAGGTAACGCATGACGTTGGCTATCCATTGTGTGCAGACCGATGGAGATGCAGCCATTTCATGTCTAATAATGATTAAGGGATGTTAACAAGCCATGGCCGATGCGTATTGTCCTTGTTCAACGTCCGCTAAGCGATGTGAAACAGGCCACAATCAATGCGGGCAGTCCACGACGAAAGTCTCATGGCGGGTGCTGCTTGTCGTTGGTGGAAGCCGCTTGCTTAAAGAGCACAGGCCTTGGATGATGCTGCATGCTATTAGCTTATGGTGATGTCTCCTCGTTTATGTGTACACGCGACGACTAATGCTTGCAAGCCTTGGCTGATGTTGTGTGTCATTGGCCGACGTCACTTGCTAGATGCACACTTGACAATTTTGCATCCCATTTTCCGACGCCAATGTGTCTTTCTAGATGCAGACATGCTACATCTGATGCGTCCAGGCCTTGGTTGATGCCGCCTACAGTTGGCTGACGTCGCTTGCCCGATGTCCACGTACCAAGTTTGATACAAGGCCTACTTGGAGATCCTGATTCCGTAGCGTGGAGTCTAACTAAATAGTAGATTGATTTTTCAGAAGATTCATAATGAACATGTACAACTCAAATATGCACATTCCAAGGAACAATCAGACTTTAGTCTCTAAAGTTACTCTTTTTATCAAAAAAATAGTTTCAACAATTTTTTATTTTTTTTCGGTGAATCCTAAAATTGAGTTATTGATTAATAAAACATAGGGAAAATATGAGTACATATTAAAATTACGCAAGAACTTCACAAACAAATATAGTAATCTTAAATACAACAATTATTTTAATTTTTATTTTTGACCGGTATATCTTAAAGTGGAGTAATTGATGAATAAAAAAATAGGAAAATTTTTTAAGAACTTTTATATAAAATTAATGCACAAAATTAACACAAAAAAAATATAGTGACCTTAAATTGACAATTAAATATCATTGTGCAGATCAATGACAATGGGGGTTGCTAACACCTCATGTCGCTTGTCTTGTGTTTGTATGCCAATAAAGATGCGGGCAATCCGCACCTGACAACGGAGGAGCAATGTGCACAAGCCATGATTGATGCAGGAAGTCCACGACCTACAACGGCAAAGTAATGTGTAAGTCACGAAAGATGTGGGTAGCCAATGTTCAACATCTACTTGTCGTTGTGTGCAGGCCGATAGCGATGCCAGAAGTCGAAGCCCGATGACTATTGATTGATGTGAAGGCAGGAGAATTCGAATCCCAACAACATTCAGATGATGTCGCTTATCGCTTGCCATTGGCCGATGTCGCTTGCTCGATGCAGACATTCCGTGGCTAATGTTGTCGATCGTTTGACAACATCGCTTCCTTAAGGGCGCGGGCTTTGAAAGACTTTGGCTGACGTTAGCCGATACAAATGTCCCACAATCTATGCACGCAGGAAACGACCAATGTCGCCATTAAATGTGCACACGCCATTACTGATGCATGTAGGCCTTTGCATTTGCTGCCTTCTGTTTGCTAATGTCTCCTTTGCCGATGCATGCAGGAAATATCAAATGTCGCCTGGCTGGTGCGCTCAGACAACGACTCATACTTCCCAGCCGATATGCACACACCAAGGCTTATGTATAAAGGCCTTGGCTAATGGTGCATATTTGCACAGATAAAAAATATTTCAAACCCGTTTGATTTTTGTGTTGCATGGAAGTCTGCATGTTGTCGACTAGACCTCGATCAATATCGCCGAATGCAACGTCACTCATTAAACAAGTGCGAGCCATATTTGATTGAGGTAGGAATGTTTGATATTGGCCGAGCGAAGTGTGAATGCCACACACGACGCGGCCATGACACGTCTTACTTCGGCTGAATAATGTGTGCATTGTATGGATGATGCTTACAGGACACATAGGATGTCGATATACCAATGCATACAGGCTAAGGATGATGATGGCAGGCCATATCCAACATCGACTGACTGACATATGAAGGCCACAGACGATAGGTGCAGCCCACGTCTGACGTCGACTGACTGTACTGACGTGAAATTCATCAATTTCTACAAAAAAAAGTTTTATTTTGATTTAGTATATCTTGAGAATGGGTAATTGATGAATAAAAAATATGAAAAATATTTAAAATAAAATAAAATAAATTCCAGAAACTAGAAAATAATTATAGTAACCTTAATTTCAAACTATTGGACAATTGTTTTAATTTGTTTTGTTAATTAATTCCCTAAAATGGATAATTCATTACTAAATTATAGGGAAAATATGAAAAAGGAGAAAACTAACACCTTAAAATCACAAATAAATATAGTAACCTTAAATTCAATAATTTTATCAATTTTTATTTTTGTTCAGTAATTCTTCAAAATGAGTAATTAATTAATAAATTATACGGAAAAAATATAGAATTATAAAATTAGCGACAACAATTCTCAAATGAATAAATCAACCTTAAATTCATCAATTTCATCAATATTAAAATTTAAAATATGACGTAAAAAATAAAAACACATAATAATAAATTTTGAAAAATGATCAAGGTCGAAAATATATATGAAAATGCTCGAAAATAATTTAAAGCATGTGAAACTAATGAAAGATTACATATTTGTACAAATAAAAGATGTTTCAAATCTTTCGAATTTTGTTGTGCGTGGACATCCCCATGTAGGAACGTCTGATATCGGCTGAGTGAAGTGTGTAGGCCAGATGCGATGCTGCCTTGACACATCTTACATCGGTTGACTGATGTGTGCACGCTATGAATGATGTTGGCAGGTCATGTACGACGTCTACATACTAATCTATATAAGGTAGGTTGATTATAGCACGCCATGTCTGATATCGGATGACCGATGCGTGAAGGCCACAGACGATAGGTGCAGCCCACGTCTGACGTTGGGTGATTGTAATGTGCAGGACTAAGGAAATTCAGGTAGGCAACATTTGACGTTGGCTGGCAATTATGTGAAGGAAAAATGCATGCGAGAAGGCGACATTCGACGTTGTTTGATAGTTTTGTGCAGGCAAAAGTCAAGGAGAGAGAACCAAGCGCGACGTCGAAGGACCGTTGTGCAGGCCAAAGGAAATAGGGCAGGAAATACACGATGTCTCCTAGCCATTATTCACAGGACAACAGTGATAGATGTAGTAGAAAACAACGAATAAGCGATGTTCATAAGCCACAGCCGATGCGATCTGTCCACGACCGATGTTAGTTGAGCAATATGCACGCCACAACGATGCGGCTTTGACACATTTGACATCCGCTTACTGATGTGTGCAAGCTACAGATGATGTAGGTATGTCAGATACGACATCGGCATACTAATATGTGCAACTACAAACGATGCTAGCAAGTAAAGTATGATATTGGCTTACTGATGTGTGCAAGTCATGGACGATAGAGGTAACCCACGTTCGACATCGGTTGGCTGTTGTGTGCAATTGAAAAGCAATGTGGGTAGGAAACGTCCAAAGTAGGCTATTAGTTGTGTGTAGAGTAAAGGAGATTCGAGAAGTCCACATCTGATGTCAGGTCACCTGTGTTTGCAGCCCAAAGGCTATACTAGACGGATACGCCTGATTTTCTAACTGTTGAGTCGTCAAAATTTGATGGGGGCAGGCAATGACACATGTCTCTTGACTATTGTTTGAAGGCCAAAAGTGTTATTGTTATTCCATGCCCAATGACGATTAAGAGTTGTGCTCAAGTCATGGATGATTGAGGTTATTTACGACCGACGTCGACTTAGCAATGTGCAAGCCACAAACAATGCCCACATTCGACGTTGGATGGTCGTGGTGTGCAGTTCAAGGGTGATCAGGTTAGGACAAGACCAACGAATAATGATTGATGTGAACAGGCTACGAATAATGCGGCTGATCAAAGGAGAATGCGGCTGGTCCACTGACGATACGGCCTATCCACGACCGACATAAGCTGAGCAATGTGCCTAAGCCACGGCTGATGCGATATTACACCACCAATTTTGCCTTGTCAATGTCACTTGTCGTTGGCTCATGTCGCTTTCCCGATGCACACATGCCTTGGCTCATGGGTCCTAACATTGGCCGACGTCGATGTCACACTTCCAATGTGCTCACCCGATAATTGATGCGTGAAGTTCTTGGTTATGTTGCCTACCATTGGTGAACGTCGCTTGCTCGAAGCGAAAAACCTTTAGTTGTTGTTGCCTAACATTTTCCAATTTAAATGTCCCACAACTGATGATCTCATAAAACGCATGATGCGTGCAGGCCTTGTTTGATGCTTTATTGCATTGGCCGATGTCTCTTGCAAGATGCGCACACACCATGGCTTATGCGTGCAAACCATAACAGATATTGCATGGACGATGCGCTCAGACCATGGCTGATGTCTCCCGCCGTTGTGTACACTCCATGACTGATTTTTGCAGGCCTTGTCTGATGCAACATGCCATTGACTGACGTCGCTTGTATAATGCACACATGTTATTCCCCTGCACGCAGGTTTTTGCTGATGTAACATGCAATTGTCCTGCGTCAGTTGCAACATATGAACATATCACGTCAATGCTTACAAGTAGTTGTTGAAACCATATGCAATTGGTCGACATCACTCGCTTTGATGCACACATGCCATGAATGATGTAGGTTGTCGTTGGCTAATATCGACAAACCAATGTGTGGAGGCTACGATAGATGTAAGACAGAATTATGTATGTAGTTTACTGAAAATGTTGGAAAGCCAGGTTTTACCTTGGCTGACCAATTTGTGTAGGCTACAAATGATGCTGGCAGGACATGTTCGACTTCGGCAGACCAATGTATGCGGCTACGAATGATGCTGGCAGCCTATGTATGACGTCAAATAATTGTTGTTTGCAGGCAAAAGATGATGTGGGAGACGGCCTCCAACGTTGGCTGACCATTTTGTGCAGGTCAAAGGCGATACGTGCAGGACATACCCGATGTCAATTAACAATTGTGCGCATGCCAAAGGCGACTCTAGCAAATAACTCCTGGTGTTGGCTAACCCTTGTGTGTAGGACAAGAATGACAGATGCAGTTCGCGCCTGAGGATGACATAGTGATGTTCCAAATCCATGAACCATGTGGGAAGCCACACCAACATGACTTGAGAAATGTGCGGATGCCTCGATCAATTTGTGCAGGCCAAAGGCAATGATGGAAGGTCGTCCCTACATCGGCTGACCATTGTGCAGGCGAAAGGTGATGGGGGCAGGCAACGCCCAATGTTTTCTGAACGTTGTTATCACAACAAGGGAGATTTGGGCAGTTCACCCCCGATGATAGTTGAGAGATGTGGACAAGTCATGACTGATGTGGGCAGCCCACACCCGTTGTTGGCTGAGCGATGTGCATGCCATGCAGATGTGTGTAGCCCACATCCAATGTTAATTGACCTTTTGTGTGAAGGCCAAAGCAGATGTAGGAAGGCCAAGTTTGACGATCGTTGATTGATATTCCCTGGACAAGAATGATTCGGCCAGTCTATACCCAACGTAAAGTTAGCAATGTGCATAGGCCACGACCAATGTGGTAATCCACAATTGATGTCTCTTAGCCGATGTCGCTTGTTGTTTGCTAATGTCTCTTTCTTAAAACAAGCGGGGCTTGGGTGATGTTGCTTGCTTTGGTCGATGTCGATGTTTCCTTGCTGATTCGCACAAGCCATTGATGATGCATGCAAGCCTTGGTTTATGCTGCTTTTTTTGTTGTCCGACTTGGCTTTCCTTAAGCGCATAGGCCTTGGCTGATGCTCCCTGGAACTAGCCTTGGCTGATGCTTCATTGCATAGGCTAACATCGCTTTCCATATGCGCACATTCCATATAAGACGTGTGCATTGCTTGGTTGATAGTGCCAATAGTTGGCTAACGTCGATTGCATGAAGAACACAAGCCATTATTGATGGTGCCTGCAGTTGGCTGATGTCGACTTTGCCAAGCTGATGCTCACACGCCACAAGTGATATGTGTATGCCATGGATGATTCTGCATGTCGTTTTTCGATGTCGCTTGCCAGATGCGCACGAACCATGTAAAATGTGTGAAAACCTTGGATGATGCTACGTCCCATTGTCCCAGGTTTCCTGGACGATGCACGGATTCCATGAATAATTTTGCCCTATCGATGCACACAACTACAACTAATGTGTGCAAGCCTTGGTTGATGCTTCTTTCCATAGGTTGATGTCTCTTGGCAGATGAGCATAGTCCACGACTGATGTCTCCCATTCTATTTGCACATGCCACGGCTAATGTGTGCAGGCCTTGGCCGTTGCTTCCTGTCTTTAGCCGATGTTGCATGGATAATCAATGCAAGAAATGTGCACAGACCATGAATGATGTCCGCCAATCGATGTGCACACGCTACAACTTATGTGTGCAAGATTTTCCTGATGTTGCATGCTGTTGGTTGATGTCACTTGCGAAATGCGCACATGCTAAGTCTGTTTATGCAAGCCTTGTCCTATATCGCAAGCCATTAGCTGACATACCATCCTAGATACGTACATGACACGTTTGTGTGTATAGGCCTTGGGTGAAGCCATATGCAACTAGATGATATTAGTTTCTTGATGCGCCCTTTCTATGTCAGATGTGTTAAGGCCTTGGCTCTTTCTGCCTGCCGTTTGTTGATATCGGTAGACCAATGTGTGGAGGCAACATAAGATGCAGGCAAGAAACGTCTGACATTAGCATACATGATGTGTTTAGGCTACAGACATTGATGGAAGGCTATGTTTGATGTGTGCAGGCAAAAGACAATGTTGGCAAGCCATGTTAGACATTAGAAGGCCGATGTGTCTAGGCTACGGACGATGCTGGCAAGACACTTCGACATCATCTGAACAATTTTTGCAGGTCACGGACGGTACGTTCATCCCATGCTTTATGAAGGCTGAAAGTTATATGCAGGTCAAAGCTGTTGCGGGCATATTACTTCCAACACCGTCTAGCAATTGTGTGCAGGCCATAGTTAATGTGATCACACAACATCCTGATGTATTGTGGTGTCAAGTTATTTTGAATGTTGTTTCCTTACGCGTTGTGTGTGTCTAGAGCGTTTTTGTAGTAGTTTTTAACATGTATTTATGATTTCTTAGCAGGAAAGATGTATACAGATAAAACACAGAAGGTGGATGAAATAAACTGCAGAAGCGACCCATAAAGGTCAATGACGGTCCGTGTTCTATGGACGATCCATTGGTGGTGACCATCGATTGAAGTTCATAAAACTGGAGAATCTTTGGGAAATCGGACCAAGTGTGGGACTATGGAAATAGAGACGGACCGTTCTATTGAATCGTTTATGAGTTCGGAGATAGGCCCAGTACGCAAAGTTTGGGAAATTCTCGGTATGGAGCAACGGAAGGTATTGACAAATCGTAAATGCATCGACGGACCGTGTTGTTTGTCTTTCGATTGATTTAGAGATGATGCCATCTGAAGGATGAAAAAAAGATTCTATGTCTAGACTTACAGAGAGAGTTGACAGTTTGTTTGTGGGGGTCGTCGAGTACAACCACGTTTATTGTACAAACTTTCCTTATTTTAATTCCTTTTAATATAGGACAATGTTTTCTATAAATAGGGTTTAAAACATCATTTTTGGGGTTAGACATTATTACTACTGTTCCTATTTTCTATTTTAAGATTGGGTTTTGCAACTTTAGCATTAATTAAATTTCCGGATTTCGTTTTCAAGTGTTATCTTGTTATTTTCAAGTTGGTTTTCTGGATTTTCTTCAAATTGTCAAAGTAAGTTCATGTTTCATTGTTTGACAACTATGAATTGTGTTTTTATATGCATAGGTCAATAAATTCACAACTAGGGTTGTGGAAAACATGGGTGATTAACAAAGTAAACCTAGCTTAATAGCAATTCTTAAATAGGTTATTGCATGTATAGATAATTCTTTCGTTTAGAAGTCTTTTTAACAATTACACATGTTAGAATTAGCCTTGTTTCTACTTGCCGATCAAGGGGTAGCAATAAAACAAGAATTATCAACATAGACTTATTGGGATACTATCTAATAGGCTAAGCTAGATTAGTGCGAAGTAATAACTAACTCATACATCAAAGTTGATGCTAAATATAAAGTAAAGGTAAGGGTTAGTAGCTTATAGACACAACTCTGGATTAATGTACAAGGTGCAATTCTCTAAATGTCGGACCAAGGATTTATGAATACCTAATTTATAACTACGCATGCAAAATGCTAGGGAAGAATTGTAATAGCTTGGAATACGACATTCTAAAACTATTGGGAACACATACACCCTAGTTTAACTCACAACTTGATAAAAACTACATCATTACGCCTGTCAGTTATTTTACTTAGAGATATTAAAGAAGTTTGTTGCACAAACCCCCTCCCCCTTAATTACATGTTTTTTGAAAGAACTTGACTAAATATAAGTAATTGCACATTGAAGTTATGTCTAGGCCACTTTCCTCATGGGATCGATCCCAACCTAATAGTTAGGTTCTTTTCTTGATACGATTGCTTATATTTCTTTTGGAAGGTGTAATTTGAGTGTATCAAATTTTTGTTCCGCTGCCGGGGAAAATGGCTTTTACATTAACCTTTATAACATTACTGATTTCCTAATTTTACTTTTCTTTTGTTTTTTAAGGTCTAGCTCTAGTGTATGCCAAGTACACGGAGCCGAGGACAACCGCTAATTCCTTTCGATCCTGAACTAAATTGTACACTGCAAAGGGTGGAGAATCAGCAGAACCCAGCCAATCTAGGTGATGGTATAATCCACTGGTTTAGTCTCACAATAAAGTAATTGTGGAAAATCAGGTTGACGATTCTTTGAAGATGCATCCTCCCATCCCACGCCCTCAAGAGTTCTATAGGGGCAATCTCAAAATCACAGATTCTGATGGGCCTCTTGTCCTCCATCCTCTACCCCATGGTCACATAGTCGTGACAGCTAGTAATTTGATGAAGATGCTCACCGCGAAGGGTTTGTTTGTAGGGATACCATCAGAGGATCCCCATGCTCACATAGGCAAACTGAGGTATGTGCAAGAGTTGTGTGGGGAGGCCAGACTTAGATATGAACGTCATCATATTGAGAGTGTTCCCTCTACCACTAACGGGAGAGTCCATAATATGGTTTACTGAGTTTCCCTACAATTGTATTTATACTTGGTATTAATTGAGGGTTGTGTTCGTAGCACGGTATTACCTGGCTTCCATGAATCTCAACCACGAAGATAGAGTGAACATCCTTGTGGCACTACTTGGGGAGTCGGTAAGTAGCTCTTGGGACAGATTTAGTGTTTTCGTGAGAGGCATTCCAAACCACCACATTGATGATGAGTCATTGAAAAAGTACTTCTATCAGGTTCAAGATGATAACAATAAAGCAGTAATCCATATGCCGCGATAGGAGAGAAACTGGAGAAACTCTATCGCAACAATAAGGCATGGAGTACTAGAAAGTCAGACACTGGGAGAAACTCCTTTGCAGTACAAGAGACACACAATTCGACTACAGATGAGATTCATTAGAAGATTGCTTAAATGGAAACTGAACTTGGGTTGATATTTAAACATGACACTAGAGGTGTAAATAAGGTAAATGCGGTGAATTACTTGACTAAACCACCACCGCTAACGGATGTGTACTATTATGAAAAGTACTTATGCAGTGAATGATCACATGGGGGGGGGGTTCCTACCTAACACCCAATTCTCGAATCAAGAGAATTGGCGTCATCGTCAAGGAAATCAAGGTTGGAACTATGGTAACTACAATAGAGAGGGCCAGCATGTTCGAGATGGAAAGTACAACCACGACAACAATTTCAACCAGGGTAACTATGGTAACATAAATGATTGGAGTGGGCCCTATGTTCCACCTCAAAATCGAGAAGTTTGCCTTAGGGATGGTGAAGGTAATATGGAACAAGTTAAGGATATGTTACAGATGATGATGAGGAGGTTTATTGCTAGTTATAAGAAAGCCAAGGAATTAAGAGGTAATTTAACTAACATTGGGATAATTGTTAATGCACATGCCGCTTGATCAAGCATCTTGATTTATAAACGGACCAATTTCCCACTACTCTGAACCAACTCTAATCGGTCACTCTTTCTAGTTAATACCATTCAAAATCCTAGAAATGATGGGCATTGTATGGAAATCACAACTCGAACAAACTATTTATCCACCTATGTCTTATGTGGTAGAAGATGACATGAGAAAAGGCGAAGAGCTGGCCGAAACTAGTGGAGAATTGGTGGACAAAATGGAGAAAGAAGCAGATGTACCTCAGAAAGTTGTCCTCATTCATAGAGTCTATCACCATTCCATCAGATATTAGTGAAAAAGACTAAGGATGGTAAATACCGACGTTTTATCACTATGTTGAAATATTTTTCCATCAATGTCCCTGTGGTAGAATATCTGGATAAATGTGTAGTTACGCCAAATTTATGAAAGATATGGTTACAAAAGAGAATCGATAAGTTTTAGGATGAGAACCGAATGCAGCATTGTAGTGCTATTTCTACAAGGTTTCTTGTGCATAAAAAGAAAGATCCAAGCGCTTTCACTATTCCCTGTACCAATCTAATTATTACATTTCAATAAAGCACTATGAGATCTAGGTGCAAGCATAAACCTCATGCCTCGTTCTATTTATCAGAAATAGGGTTTTTGTAACCCAAAGCCTACTACAATGCGGTAAATAATGCTCGATCGAATTGTGATGAAGCCAAGTAAAATGAAGATGAAGTTTAGGTTGAAAAACAAAGAATCAACGTTCAACATTTGTAGGTCCATGAAGCAGAGTGGTGAGATCAAAATGGTATCTGTTATATCCTACAGTGTTGAGAGATGTTTGAGGTACATATCGAAGAAAGCCTAAGTGTTGAGGCAGTAGCGGTAGTGATCATGAATTTTGAGAGTGATGGTATTGAATATTATGGGTGTTTGGTTGCGGCACTTGAACAAAACTAATATCGGTCTAAACAAAAGAAAATAGAGTTATATATGGAGCATCACAAGTCTCCACCAGTGAGACCATCTATTGAGGAGGCTCTAAAATTAGAGCTTAAGCCTCTACCACTTCATCTGAGGTATGTATTCTTGGTAGATATGACACTTTGCCTGTAATCATTGTGGCGGATTGGAATCTGCAACAAGTATAGTGTCTAGTGGAAGTCTTGACGAGGTTCCAATGAGCCATTGGTTGGACTATTGCGGTTATTATACAGATCCCTTCCGTTATTAGTTCAAACAGAATATATCTCATCCACGACCACAAGCCAAGTTTAGCACCATACACAATTGAATCGACATATACAAAAGGTAGTGACAAAGGAGATCATTAAGTGGTTGGATGTCGGAGTCATGTATCCTATTGCAGATAGTAGTTGGGTATGCCCAGTTCAGTGTGGCCCAGAAAAGGGGGGTATGACAGTAGTGCCTAATGAGAGGAACGAGCTAGTTCCAATGAGGCCGGTGATCGGATAGAGAGCTTGTATGGATTAGTAGATGTTGAATTCATGAATTGAGAAAGACCATTTCCCTATGCCTTATAAGGACCATATGTGAGATAGACTTGCAGGAAAAGGATGGTACTATTTTCTTAGTGGCTATTCAAATTACAATCAAATCTTTATTGCCTCGGAAGATCAAAAGAACACCACTTTTAGTTGCCCTTATGGGATATTCGCCTTCAAGAGGATTCCTTTTAAGTTATGTAATGAACCGACATCCTTACAGTTATGTATGATGTCGATATTCTCCAATATGGATGGAGAAACTATTGAGGTGTTCATGGATTAATTTTCGGTGGTTGGTGACTCATTTAATCAGTGTTTGATTCACTTGACCGAGGTTGTCAAAAGATGTGAAGATTGCAATGTTGTGCTCAATTGGGAAAAATGTCAGTTTATGGTAAAGGAATGTATAGTATTGGGCCATCGAATCTCAGAAAAGGGGATAGGGTTGATCAAGCGAAAGTTGAAGTTATAGAGAGGCTTCCCCCGCCCATCTTTGTAAATGGTGTGAGATGTTTTCTAGGCCATGCGTGGTTTTACCAGAGGTTTATTAAGGATATCTCCAAAATTGCACATCCTCTTCGCAATTTACTTAAGAAAAAATGTAAGTTCTATTTTGATGAGTCATATCTGAAAGCCTTTGAAGAGTTGAAGGAGAAGTTGGTGTCCTCGCCCATTATTATTTATCTAGATTGTAGTGAGCACTTTAGGTGACATATGATTCTAGTGGGGTTGCTCTTGGTAGGGTATTGGAAAAGAGAAGTGATAAAATTTTTCACTCCATTTATTATGCAAGTAAGGACTTGAATGAGACCTCAAAGAACTATACTATTACTGAACTAGTGCTTTTTGCGGTGGTATTTGCGTATGAAAATTTTTGCTCCTATTTTCTTGGCACGAGGGTAATAGTACATGCTGATCACTCCGCTTTGAGATTATTGATGTCAAGGAAGGATGTGAAGCCACGTTTGATTAGATTGGTGCTATTATTGCAAGAGTTTGATTTTGAGGTAGAAGATAGAAAAGGGACTGAAAATCAAGTTGCCGATCCCTTGTCTAGATTAAAGGATGAAGCATCGCGAGAATTCGGTTATAAGGACGAAATTAATGATACCTTCCATGGTGAGCATTTATTGGTCGCTTCTCATGATTTGATTCAATGGTTCCACGATGTTGCGAATTATCTAGCTAATGATATTGTCCCACCGGTCTTAACCTTCCATCAGAGGAAAAAGTTCATGTCTTATGTGAAAAAATTTATTTTGGTATTAGCCTTACATATAAAAGATTTGTGCTAATGGTCTTATTCGCCACTGTGTGCCGAAAGTTGAGATGTTAAATGTTTTGGAGTCATGTCACTCCTAGCCTATGGGTGGGAACCTTAGTGGTATTTGGAATGCCCATAATATTTTGCAGTGTGGGTACTATTGGCCAACCATTCACCAAGATGATCACGAGTTCACCAAGTTATGTGATAGGTGCCAAAGAGATGTAGTAATTTCTAAGAGGCAAGAGCTCCATTTAAATCTTATTTTAGTGATTGAGTTATTTGATGTTTGGAGAATTGACTTTATTGGCCCTTTTGTGAGTTCTCATGGAATAAATTTTATATTTGTCGTAGTTGACTATGTGTCCAAATGGATGGATGCCATAGCTCTTCCTAACAACGAATAAAAGTGTGTCATGTGTTCTTGAAAAAGAACATTTTATCCAGATTTGGTACACCAAAGGCCATAATTAGTGATGTTGGTTCTCATTTTTGTAATAAGTTGTTCAAAGCTCTATTGGAAAAATATGTGGTTCGTCATAACGTGGACACTCCTTATCATCCGCAGAGTAGCACAAAAGTTGAGGTATCCAATCGACAAATCAAACAAATTCTTGCAATAACGGTGAACACTAATAGAACGGATTGGTAAAGGAGGCTAAATGATGTTCTTTGGGCATACCGGACAGCATAAAAGATTCCCATAGATATGTCTCCATAAAAACTTGTATGTGAGAAGGCTTGTCACTTGCCGGTCGAGTTAGAGCATAAAACAATATGGGCAATGAAGAAATTGAATATGGATTGGAATCGGGTGGTGGAATAAAGACTTAATGGGTGAAATGAGTTTTACGAGTTTCACCTAAAGGCGTAGGAAAGTTCATCCGTATACGAAGAGAGGATGCAAAAGTACCATGACCAAAAGATTGAAAAGCGAGAATTTGCGGTTGGGGACTTGGTCTTTCTATTCAACTCTAGGCTACGCTTGTTCAATGGAAAACTCAAGTCCAAGTGGAAGGGACCATTTCTTATCACTAAAGTGTTCCCACAAGGAGAGGTTGACTTGCAGAGTAAGGAGGGTATAAAGTTCAGAGTCAACGGGCAAAAGATTAAGCATTACCTAGGGCATGCGGAGAGTGTCCATGAAGTGGTTGAGGCATATAACCTTTATGAAGTATGAGTAATAATGTATCTTGTGTCGTTCCGCGACATTAAATCAAGCACTTCTTGGGAGGCAATTCAAAGTGTATCCTCTAGCAAACAATGGGTTTTTCTTTTCTTTGTAGGAATAGTCACATTTTCTCTTTTCGTTTATTTTTGCTCATCCTTATGCTTGATATTTTTATTCGTTTTTGTGATATATTAGTTTAGGTTCCGTGTCTCAAAAGTGTCTAGAAAAAGACAAAAAGAATAGCTTAATGGGTGTTAGATGTGTAGAGACCAAAACTACCATTCTGCAGAAATGGTCAGCTGTGCAGATCTACGCACCCCATCGACATGCCATCTTTCTATGGAAGGAATGTCGATGGTGTTCATAGATCCCAGGTATTTGAAAGTGTTATATGTCTTGCTGAAATCGATGGTCCAGTCGACCGTCCGTCATCTAACATAGGGACAATCAACAGGGTTTCGTCAGTCCAACGTACCAGTGACCTTACCCGACTCGGCCGATAATATTAAACGTTACATACCATTCATTAGCCTCCATAATCTTTTAAAATTCTTTCCCAATCGTTTCTCTTCCCTTATTTCTTTCCTTTCTCATGAAACATCATATTTCCACCATAACCATCGGATTCTTCCAAAACTCCAAAATTCTCCTAAATTCCCAAGACCCTATTCTTTCAAAAATTCTACTTTGTTTCCCTTACCTTCATTGTTCGGTGTTCAAGTCGATCACGTAGGTTATTGCAAGGATCACTCTCCTCTTTACTCCACTATGATAATAAGGTATTTTGATTCCCTTTGTTTTATTAATTCTCGATCATACACGATTGAAATCCAAAATTTGAAAGTGGGTCTTGATTGAGGGACACACTTATTTGATTTTTGTTGTTGAAACTTATGTAAAATGTCACTTGGAATAATAGAAAGTGATTGGGTTGCTATGAAATATGTTTAAAATGTGTTTGTAATAGAAATGATAGACTTTCCGACATAGGGTTTTGTAGCATCGATGAATTAGAGCATGAATCTTGTGAAATCGAACTTTAGGAATGAACAAATCGTCTTTTTTATTATTTCTATGTGTTGTGTAAACTTGTGTGGGTAAAAAATGTCAAAAAGTGGAGTTTGAAACATGGCCTGAAATCTGTCTCAGGTCACCAGCACGAGACCCCGTTGATGGACCGTTGATAGATTGGCATGCCATTGATCGGGTCTGTCGATTGGAATGCACCAAATATGTACAAGTCCAAAGCGATGAAAGCTGGCATGGCATGTTTGACATTAGAAGACCGGTGTGTGCAGGCTGTGGATAGTGCTCCTAGGCCACATTTGATGTCGACTGACTAATGTGTGCTGGCCACGGACGATAGGTGCATCCGCTATTGGCTGACTATAGTGTTCAGGCATAAGTCAATGTTGTCACACCACGTCCGTCGATGGTTGGACATTGTGTGTAAGACAAAGGCGAAGCGGGTAGCCCATGTCGAATGTCGTCTGACGATTCAGTGCATGTTAAAGGTCATGTATGCAGAAAGCCTGATATTGACTGACTATTATGTGTAGGCCAAAGGCAATGCTAGCAGTGCACACTCAACAATGAATAAGTGATGTGCACAAGCTACTGTCGAGGCGGGTAGTCCATGTCCAACATCGACCAAGAGATATGCACAAGTCACGATCAATGTGTGATGTCTACGACTAATGTCACCTAGACGATGATGCCTGCCGTTGACGAACGTCCCTTGCCCAAAGTGCACATGTCTTGGCTAATGTTCTACCATTGGCCGACGCTCATTCCCCTAGTAGATGCACACACGCCACGGCTTATGTCTTCATGCCTTTTCTAATGCTTCTTGTCATTGGCCGATGTCGCTTGCCCAATGCACAGTAGCTACGGACAATGCTTCCAAGTATTGGCAGATGTTGATGTCATTTTCCAGGTGCACACACACCACGTTTGGTGCGCCTGTAGTTGGCCGGCGCTGCTTGCCCGATGCCCACATGCCACGTTTGATGTGTGGCCTACTTGGAACTCATGATTCTGTGGCGTGGATTCTAACGAAGGGGTGTTGACATAATTTTTCTAGAGATTCATACTTAACATGAACAATCCAAATATGCTCGTTCTAAGGTACAAACACTCATTAGATTGCACAAATAACTTTTTTTATATATAAAATCACACTTTCAACAATTCTTTTATTTTTGTATTTTTAAGGTAAATCTTGAAAATGAATAACTGATGAATAAAACATTGGAGAAATATGGAAAATTAAAAAAAATAATGCCAAAACTTCACAATTTAAACAATTATTTTTAATTTTACTTTTTTTGGCATATCTCGAAAATGAGTAATAGATGACTAAAAAATAGGAAAAATATTTAAAAAATTATATAAAATTTACGTAAAAAATTCACAAATAAATATAGTAATCTTAAATTTAAAAAATTTGACAATTTTTTTTATTTTAGCTCCGTAAATCCCAAAAATGGGTAATTCATGAATAAAATGTAGCAAATTGTGAAAAATGTATAAAATTATTGAAAAAATTCACAAAAAGATATAACGAAAGTAAAGTCATCAATTTCTGTAGAAAAAATAGTTTTATTTTTATTTAGTAAATCATGAAAATGGGTAATTAATGAACAAGAAATAGGAAAAATATTGAGGTTAAAAATTAATACCAAAATTACAAAATAATTATAGCAACCTTAATTTAAACACTTTCGACAATTTTTTTGAATTTGTTTTTGTTCAGTTATTCTCGAAAATGGGTAAAGCATTAATAAAATATGGTAAAAATATGGAAAAACCTAAAATTAACGCCCAAAATCACAAATAAATATAGTAACCTTAATTTCAACAATTTTATCAAATTTTTTTAAATTTTTATTTTTGCTCAGTATTCCTCAAAATTAATGATTAATTTAAAAAAAAATAAAAAAATATAGAAAATATAAAATTAGCACAAAAAAATTCACAAGAAAATAGAGTAACCTTAAATTCAACAATTTCATAAATTTTAATTTTATAATATGACATAAAATTTAAAAACCCATAAAAATAAAATCCTAAAAATGAATCAAGGTCGGAAAAAATATGAAAATGCTCGAAAATACTTTTAAACATGTGAAACTAATGATAGAGTACATATTTGTACAAACAAAAGATGTTTCAAACTCTTTTGATTTTTGTTATGCATGGTTATCCACATGTTGTCGACTATACCTCAATTGTTGTCACCCCATGAGACTTCGGTCATCTAACAAGTGCAAGCCATATATGATGCGGGTAGGAAAGTCCGATATCGGTCGAGCAAAGTGTGCAGGCCACACGCGATACACCAATGGCACGTCGTACGTCTGCGAACTGATGTGTGCAAGATATGGATGATGCGGGCAGGCCACGTACGACATCGACATACCAATGTGTACAGGCTAAGGATGATGATGGAAAACCACGTCCGATGTCGGCTAGTACATGTGCGAAGGACACAACGATAGATGCCGCCCACGTATGCCATTGGATGTCTGTAGTGTGCACGAATAATGCAATTTGGGGAGTAAACTTGTGACATTGGCTAGCCACTGTGAGTAGGACAAAGGCATGAGAAATTCCATGTACAATATTGGTTGACTATTTTGTGTAGGCGAAAGGCAATAAGGAAAGCCAAGCCCGATGTCAACGGACTGTTATGTAGGCCAAAATAGATGGGGCATTCAACGCACGATGTCCCCTGGCTGTTGTTTACAGGACAAAGGTTATAGTGGCAGTCCACACACGAGAACTAATGAGAGATCTACATAACTCACAACCGATGTGGCCAGTCCATGGTCAACGTTAGCTGAGTAACGTGTATACAAAAGGCAATGCAACTTGGCCACGTTTGACGTCAGCATACCGATGTTTGCAGGCTACAACTGATTTAGTCAGACCAAATAGACGTTGGCATACAAATTTGTGCAACTATAGATAATGTTTGCAAGTACCGTATGACATTAACTTACTATTGTGTGCAGGTCAGGGACGATAGGTAAAATCCACGTTCGACGTTGACTAACTGTTGTGTGCAGGTTAAAGGCAATGCGATTAGGTCACGTTCGACGTTGACTAACTGTTGTGTGCAGGTGAAAGGCAATGCGATTAGGTCACGTCCGACATCGACTGATAGTTGTGTGCATGCCAAAAGCGATTTAAAATGGCTATGTCCGACATGATCTCACTTTTGTGTGTACGCCAAAGGCTATAAGGGAAGGCTACAACTGGTGTTTGCTAAATGTTGAGGCTACCAAAGGTGATAGGGGCAGGCAATGTTGAATGTCGTCTGACATTGTTTGTAGGCCAAGGGAATTTCTAGTAATCCAAACCCGAAGACAATTGCGTGATGTGCACAAGTGATGGCCGATTAAGGATGTCTACGACTAACGTAAATTTAGCAAACTTAAAGCAATGGAAAATGTAAGCAGCCCACGTTCGACATCAGATGGTTGTTGTGTACAGTCTAAGGGCGATACGGGAAGGCCAAACCCAATGACTACTGATTGAGAAGCATATTCCACGAATGATGCAATTGGTTCACGACCTACATAGGATGAGTAATAGGCCACGAATGCTGCGGTAGTCCACCACCAATATCGCCTTGACAATTTTTCTTGTTACTGGCTGACGTTGCTTTCCCGAAGCACACATGCCTTGGATGATGCTTCCTACCATTGGTCGACGCTAATTTCACCCTACTAATGCACTCATGCAAACGCCGCTTTCTCGAATCGCACATGCCTTACTTGATGTTTCCTGACATTGGCCAATTCAAATGTCCCACAATTGATTCTCACATGACACAAAAACGTATAAAGGCCTTGGTCAATGCTGCATTGTATTAGCCAACGTCTTTTGCCAGATGCACACAAGCAACGACTGATGCGTGCAGGCCTTGGCTAATGCTACTTTTAGTTGGGCAATCTCTCTTGGCCGATGCGTGCACGCCATAACGAATATTGCATTGCCAATGCATGCATGCCATAAAATATTTTGCATGGCAGATGTGCTCAAACAATATCTAATGTCGCCGAGCCGTTCTGTACACGCCATGACTAATGCGTGCAAGCCCGTTTGACGCAGGATGTCGTTCGATGACATCAGTTGCAAGATGCGCACATGTTACACCCATGCAAGCAGGTATTGGCTAATGTTGTTTGCGATTGGCCGACATTGGTTACCAAGATACGAATATATCACATTTGTACATACAGGCATTGGCTGAAGCCGCATGCAATTGTACGGCATCGCTTACCTGATGTGCACATGCCATGTAAGATATGTGCATTCCATGGCTGATGTAGGTTGTCGTTCGCTGACATAGAAAGTCTGATGTGCGGAGGCTATGTACGATGTTGGCAAGCTATGTCCGATTTTGGCATAGTGATATGTGCATGTCACTAACATGCTGGCAGGTCACGTTTGACATTGGCGGACCAATGTATTTAGGTTATTCACGATGCTGGCAGGTCATGTTCGACTTTGGTAGACCGATGTGTGCGGGCTATATACGATGTTGGCATCCCATGTCTAACGTAAAATGATTGTTGTGTGCAGGATAAAGACGACCCCGCCTAAGACCTATGAGGGTCAATAGGATAGGACACCATTCATTTGGCAAGATCTTGCCAAGCAGTGACCATCGACGACCACAAGGGGCGGTTCATTTGTCAACAAATGGCCTATCGAGCATATGCGTCGAGCGGCCCCTCAAGGCTAGAATGAGCCTGCACATATTAATCCTCAGTACCAATCGATGGACCCCCACCAATTGGGAGTTAATTGGGAAACAATTCGTTGATAAAGGAACCATTGGTGTTGCTGTGAAAAAACTATCAAAATCTTTTTTGACTTGGGGTATTTGGGAAATAAGCCCCAAGTCTTTTATGAATAAAGGAAGTTTTTTTAGGGTATTTTAGGTATATTAAGGTGTTTCAAACCCTAATACATTATTTTAGACTTCATTTCCTAAAACTGAAAACCCTTTCTCAAGAAAAGACTCTCAAAACTCCATAGAAGCTAGAAGTCTAGAAAGATCTAGGAGGGCTGTTGGTAGTCAATCCTTCATAAAAAATTAGTGGGATTTCTTATATTTGAGGTATGGTGGTTATCCTTGAACTCTTTTCCCTTCAAGGAGTCACTTCAAATAAATTTTCATAAAGGGTTTTTAACCCTAAATTCTTCTATCTTTAACTCTAAATATCGGTCTTGCATGAAAATATTTTAAATGAGTCAAATATGATGTTTCTAATTTTAGTTGGTGATTTTAATGTTAAAATTTCAACGGAAAAATGTTAAAGCTTTTAATCAAATTTTTGGTTGAGGAATAGGTTAAATGAGCATGGTTTTGTACTCTTAAAGCGTTGAATTCTTTGGGTTAATGTTGAGGTTTATCTACTTCTCTAACGGCTATTTTATGATGAACTGTTGTGTAAATTTTTAATAGGTATGAAAGCTTTGGAAATATTGTAAGTGGTTTCATTGTTAACTGTCTTTATGAAATTCTCTTGAGTGGTATGGTCCTCCTTCTTAGTGTCATTGTTTACTTCATGAATTTTTATAGACTTGTTATGCATTGAAATTTTTACGTTGAAGGACTAATGTGTGAAATGATGCGATAATGGAGATGGTTCTTGTAATGTGTATTACAAAGCTTGAATTGTATGTCTTTCTTAGCTTATGCCTATATGAAGTAAGAGTGTATGTTGAGCATGCTAGTGTGTAAGATATGATAAAACAATGTCTAACCCTATATAAATGTAAATGTAAATGAAATGGTCCTTATGTGCAATGTGTGTTCAGGTGTACACACACCCACTTGAATCAATGAATAAATCCAAGTTAAATCGAAAGGGGAGTTTTGGGGTAAACACTCTTCTTGAGTTGAGATTAAGTGTTTAGTAGCAACCTTACTACATCCTAAGAGCTTTCTAAGATAGTTCAGAGGGTGAATGCCCTTCGTGAGTTGAGATGTGTTGTTCACTGGTTATTCTTCACCTATAGAATATAATGTTGAGAATCCATGGGGAATTATGATTAGCACCGTGAGGATATCAAGAACGGGTGGTTACATTTCGTGACTTGAGATGTTGTATCACAATGTACATCTTGAGATAAGTACTCCTCGTTAGTAGAGAATGAGTTACTTTGTAGCAATCTTCGTATCCCTTAACTATGCACCCACATAGGTGTAACTATTGGGAAAGACCTGTAAAAGCTAAGAGAATGACGTTACTCTATTCAAATGAGGATCCGTCATCCGATAAGGGTTAATATTGGGATTTCATGTCTAGATCCAATGGTCAATGTCGGTTAAGCTAACCCCCACAAAAGTAATGCAAGTATTAAGTCTTCTAAAAGAGTTTACTACTTAGGGTAGGTGGTTAGATGGGACACTATCTATCCATTGCACTAGGTAGGCATTCCAAATGGGAGTCTTGGTGTGTCTTATATGAAATGAGAGTACTAAGTCTTCTAAAAGAGTGTACTACTTAGGGTAGGTGGTGGAATGGGACTCCATTTATCCATTGCACAAGGTATTCATTCCAAAAAGGAAGTCTTTGTGTGTCTTATATGAATTGAATTAGCTAAGTCTTCTAAAAGAGTGTACTACCTAGGGTAGGTGGTGGAATGGGACGGCATCTACTCATTACACTAAGTAGGCATTCCGAAAGGGATGTCTTGGTGTCTATTATGTGAAGTGTTTGAGTGTTCTTCTAATGTTTTGTCATTGAGTGAGGACTTGTTCTCCTGATCCGAGTAAAGCCTAGAATGGGTATTCTTGGGGATCACCTAGGTGCGTATTGAAGGAGGTGTATGGTCGTTTCCTTAATGTCTTACCTTTGTGAGTCTTAGGATAACCTTAACTAGCAAAACTCCTACGAAAATGATTTTACTTCCTCTTGTCTTCACTTTTGGAATTCATGTTTGGGATTAATATAGTTCACAGTAAAGTTAAAATGGGTTCGAAGTAACATATGGGTACTGCATTGTAAAATTGTTCTTTTTATTAAAGTTATGGAAATACTTCTCTGAGTGTTTAATGATGATTCTTATGTCGTTTTACTTCCATATTCATGAAGGTCTTACTTATTTGACATGAAAGTGTATTTACTATGTACAAACCCTTTTTGCCTATTTTTGAATATGCCATACTTAGTACATTACTATGTACAAACCCATACTTTTCTATACACTATAAGTATAGCCTGGAAGTGAGGTTGAAGTTACAAGGCAAGCTTGGGAAAGACTCTCTCAAGTATAAGTATGTCCTCATATATTCGAGGGCAAAGTTCTATTTCTTAGTTTCTTCATTCAAGACTTATTATGTATTTGTTTCAATGTAAAGGGCCGTGTCCCTAAGATATTATGTCGTCTCTCTAAGTTTGTCTTGTGACGATGAGACTTTTAAAGTATATATGAAAGAAATTCTTTTTATAGTAAATGTCGTGAAAAGTTTTAATTCCGCACTAATTTTCATGTCTTATGCAATGAATAATAGTTGAAGGGCTTGTGCAAGACCCCAAAAGGTCAAGTACGCCTTCTTTCAATCCACGAGTTCTCCCTAACTTCTAATGGATACTTCTGAGGTTGTTGCATGGATGATGGTGCTTAACGTTGGCTGAAATCGGTAGACCAATGTATGTATGGTACAAAAGACGTTGGCAGGCAATGTTTTACGTTGTCATACTAATTTGTATAGGCTATGGAGGATGATGGAAGGCTATGTTCGTTGACTGCAGCCTGATGTCTGCAGGCTAAAGACAATGTTGGGAGGCCATGTTAGACGTAAGGAGGACGAAGTGCACAGGCTGCGGACGACGCTGGCACGCCACGTCTGACATCATCTGACAGATTTGTTCAGGTCAAGGATGGTGGGTACATCCTACGCCTGACTTCAACTTAAAGTTTTATGCAGATCAAAGCTGATGCAGGCAGACCACGTCAGACGTCGTCTAGACATTGTCTGAAGGACACAAGTGATGCAAGCATGCCGTGTCCGACATCGACAGACCATTCTATGCAGGTCAAAAGTGATGCGGGCAGGCAAAGCTTGATGTTGGCTAACTTTTGTGTGCAGGCCAAGAGAGATACTGGCAATTAACATCCAATAATAAATAAGTGATATGCACAAGCCATGGGAGATGTGGGTAGTCCATGGACGACGTCCATTAAGTGACGTGTAAGAGGCCACGATCGATGCATGCAGTCCACGACCAATATCGTTTGACGGATGCCACTAGCCATTTCTTGACGCCACTTGATCGAAGAGCACATGCCTTAGCTGATATTTATTGTTATGAGCAGATGTTGATGTCTCCCATCTTATGCATGCATGCGACGGCTAATGCTTGCAAGCCTTGGCTGATGTTATGGGTCATTGGCTGACGTCGCTTGCAGATGTGCACGGGAAAATGTTGCATCCCATTCGCCGGTGCCGATGTATCATTCTAGATGTAAACATGCTACGTAAGATGCGTGCAAGCCTTGGTTGATGCCGTCTACAGTTGGCTGACATCGCTTGCCCGATGCCCATATGCCACGTCTTATGCATGACCTACTTGGAGCTGTTGATTCCATGGTGCGGATTCTAACTAAAGAGTAGATTGATTTTTCAGAACATTCATAATGAACATGTACAACCCAAATATGCACGTTCAAAGGTACAATCACACATAAATTTCTACAAATAAATTTTTATATAAAAAATTTGTTTTCAAAATTTTTTTTATATTTTATTTTTTCGGTAAATCCTCAAAATGAGATACTGATTACTCAAAAACATTGGAAAAATATGAGAACATATTAATATCACGCAATAACTTCACAAACAAATATAGTAACCTTAAATTTAACATTTTTTTTATTTTTCTTTTTGACAAGTATATCTCGAAGATGAGTAATGGATGAATAAAATAGGAAAAATATGAAAAAACATTTATATAAAATTCAAGCAAAATATTCACAAATAAATATTTATAGTAACCTTAAATTAACCAATTTCTTTTAATTTTTATTTTTGTTCGGTAAATCTTGAAAATTGATAATTTATGAATAAAAACTAGGAAAATATGACAAAATATAAAATTAATGCCAGAAATGGACAAAAAAATACAGTATCCTTAAAATCATCAATTGAACAAATTTAAATTTTATTTTCATTTAGTAAATTCCATAAATGGGTTATACATGAAGAACAAATAGGAAAAATATGAACAATGTGTGCATGCACAAACTGTGTGCACTGGACATGATCCATATGCTAGGCCACGTCTAACATCGGTAAACCGATGAGTGTAGGATACGGACGATGCTTGCAAGAAATGTACAACGTCGGCAGACAGATGTGTGCATGCTTCGAGCAATATTGGCAGGCCACGTCAAACGTTTGGCTGACCGTTATGTACAAGATAAAGAAGATTCAAGAAGTCCATGACCGACGTCAGTTGAACGCTTTGTGGAGGACAAAGGCAATATAAGAGGGCCACGCTTAATGTCGGCTGACCGTCGTGTAGGCGAAATGAGATAGGGATAGACAAAACCTCATTTCTCTTCACTTTTGTTTGTAGGATAATGGATAGGAGGACAGTCCATACCTTTTGACAGTTGAGCGATGTGCAAAAGCCACGGTCTATACAAGAAGTCAATGGCTGACGTTGGTGGTACAATGTGTTGTCCACGACCGATGCGTGCAGCCAATGTTTGACGTCTACTTGTCGTTGTGTCCAGGCCGATGGTGATGCCGCAAGGCCAAGCCCGATTACCGTTGAGTGATGTGAAGTGGACATGACCGATGCGTCTGGACAACACCCGACATCGGTTGAGCGATGTCCATAGGCCATGACCGATGCAGACGTCCATAACCACTATTGCATGGTTGATGTCGCACACTTCTTGTCATTGCTTAGGTCGCTTACCGCCTGCCGGTTGCTGATGTCATTTGCTCGATGCACATGTTCCTTGGTTGATCTTGTCTATCATTGGAAAACGTTTCTTTCTTGAATTGCACGGGTCTTGGAAGATGCTACCTGACGTTAGCCGATACAAATATCCTAAAATTGATGCGCACAGGCCACGAGCGATTTTTACAGTCAATGCACACACGCCATGACTAATGCGTGCAGGCTTTTGCATTTGCTGCCACAATTGTACAATGTCGCTTGGATGATGCATGTAGGTAATATCATATGTCGCCTGGCTGATGCACTAAGACAACGATAAATAGTGTCCAGCTGATGTTCACATACCAAGGCTTATACATGCAGACCTTGGCTAATGGTGCACATATCCGTGAATGCAGGACTTTGCTGATTTCGCAAGACAATGACCGACATCGCTTGGGAGATAAGTACATGTCGCGTATGTGATTGCATGCCTTGGCTGAAACAATATGCCATTAGCCGATGTCGCATGCCAGATGCGCACATGCCTTGTGAGATGTGTGCAGAACTTGGTGGATGATGCCTCTCTTTGGTTGTTATCGGCACACAAATGTGTGCAGGCTATGGACGATGCTCGCAGGCCACGTAAGACGGCGGCACAACGAAGTGTGCATGCTTTTTATGATGCTAATAGGCCACGTTCTATGTTTAAAAACTGGTGTGTGCACGCTGCAGATAGTGCTGGAAAGCCACATCTTACGTAGGCTGACTAATGTGTGCTAGCCAAGGACAATAGGTGCATCCCACAATCTATATCGGTTGTATGTTATGTTCAGGTTTATATACCGTGGTTTCACGATATTATTAATACTTTTTCCTTAAGTTTAGTGTGTACAAAAGCCTTTTTGTGCTAATTTTTATATAAGTTTCTCTTTATTTCACAGGAAATCTATCCAAAGATGAATGCAGAGATTTTGAGCGAAAAAAATCTAGAAGTGACCACCTACGAAATAATTGAATACGATACTTAATATGAGGTTAAGATAAGGGTTAGGATAGCAACACACGTAGCCGGATTAAGGTGCGGAGTGAGATTTTCTAGATGCCGGACCAAGGATTTAGAAATGCATAACTTATCACTTTGCATGCAAGATACTAGAAAAGAATTTTTATAGTTACAATTATCAACTTATGAACCTGTGGGGAACACGTAAACCCTAGTTAGTTTGATTAATTGATTAAAATCCAACATTCAAAGCTATTAAGTGTCTCTTTCAATTTAGGTAGTTATTTTCATTCATTTAGAAATAGAAACCCCCCTTTTTTTGTTTTTACATTCCAAGGAAGTAAATGACTAAACAAAAGTAATAATAGATTGAAGTTATGTTTAGACTATTTTCCTCGTTGGAACGATCCCAACCTCACTAGTTGGGTTATTTACTTGACACGACCGCTTTACTTCTTATTTGAGGATTAAGTTTGAGCGTATCAAATTTTGGCGCCGCTTTTGGGGAATATAGCATTTAGATTAACTTGAACTTATTACTATAGTTTATTTGATATATTCTTGATTTTAATTTGTTTTATTGTTTTAGATTTTTTTTTAGAATTATCCTCCTTGTATGCCAAATACACGGAGAGGAATAGAACCCTTGTTTCCCTACGATCACGAATTAGAGCGTACACTGTGCAATATAAATCTAAACTTGGGAATAAATGATGATGATCTGAACCAGAACATCCCAGCTCTAGTTGATGTTCATGGTCAGATGTTACCCGATTCTCTTGGTGGACACCAACTGAGGGGAAAAAATCCGGTTCCACGGCCCCAAGCATACTACAGAGGCTATGATAACATAGCAGACTCCGATGGGCCACTTGTCTTGCCTCCTCTACCCACAGGCCACACCTTTGTGGTAACTAGTAGCCTGATGCAAATGCTCATTGCCAGAGGTTTATTTTCAGGGCTACCTTCTGACCATCCACATGACCATATAGCTAAGGTAAGGGTAGTGTGTAAAAGCTGTGTACGGAGGCCTGGTTTGGATTTAGATGTAATAGGGCTCAGAGTGTTTCCTCTCTCACTGACGGGAGAGGCTGCTATATGGTTCACTGAGCTCACATACAACTCAATCTTCACTTGGAACCAACAAAGCGATGTTGTCTTAGCACGCTACTATTCGGTCTCCAAGAAACTAAACCACAAAGACACAATGAATAACTTTGTGGCACTACCAGGAGAGTTAGTTAGTAGTTCTTGGGATTGATTCACCTCATTCTTGAGAAGTCTTCCAAATCATCGTATAGATGATGAGTCACTGAAGGAATACTTCTATCAAGGACACGATGATAATAATAAAGTGGTATTGGACATTATAACAGGAGGATCTTATTGGGAATGTCCTTATGCAGAGATCGCTGAAAAATTAGAGAAAATCTCCCGAAATAATAAAGCTTGGAGTACTAGGATGTAAGATACATGGAGAAACACCTTCGCAGTGCAGTCCACTCACAACCCAGCGACAGATGAGATTCGTGAAGAAATGGCTTAGATGAGAACCGAGCTTGGGTTGGTACTAAAACATGTCACTAGGGGTGCAGAAAAGATAAATGCAGTCAACTAATTGGCTAAACCACCACCTCCTAATGATGAATGTTATTATGCGGAGGACACTTATGCAGTAAAATGAGCAGATGGGGAGTTTCCGACCAAGTGCCCAAGGCTCAAATCAGTATAATTGGCGCCAAGGTCAAGGGACCCAAGGTCGGAACTATGGTAACTACAACCGTGAGGGTCATTATGTCCGAGATGGTAACTACAACCGCGACAACAACTTTAACAGGGGTAAATACGGTAACAAAATGATAGGAATGGGCCCTATGTCCCTCCCCAAAATCGTGAAGTTACTCCTAGGGATGGTGGAGATAGTATGGCGCAAGTTGAGGATATGTTGCACAAAATGATGAGGAGGTTCGATGCTAGTGATTAGCAATAAAGGAGTTGAGGTGTGATTTAGCTAGTATTGGGCAAAAAGTTGATACACATGCAATTTCGATTAAGCAGATCGAGTTGCAAATGGCCCAATTATCTGCGACAGCGAACACACGACAACCGGGCACTCTTCCTAGCAACACTGTCAAAAATCCAAAGAATGATGCGCACTGTATGGCAATCACGGCTCAGGGTGGTAAGCAAACCATTGACCCACCTATTCCGTCTACTGAGGAAATTATGAGAAAGGATAAGGATAATGTGGTAAAGGGTAGTTGTGAAGTAGAGGAAAATAATTGAAAAGATGCAGAAGTACCTATGAAGGTAATTCCCATGCTTAGGCCACCACAACCTTTCCCTCAGAGATTAGTGAAAAAGACCGAGGATGGTAAATACCGGCGTTTCATAACAATGTTGAAGCAGCTTTCTATCAATGTCCCTTTGGTATAAGCTCTAGAACAAATGCCCGGTTATGCAAAATTTATGAAAGATCTGGTCACCAAGAAAAGATCGGTCACATTTGAGGATGATGATAGGCTGCAGCATTGGAGTGCGATTGCTACAAGATCCCTCGTACAAAAGAAAGAAGATCCGGGTGCGTTCACTATTCCTTGTACAGTTAAGTAATTACATTTTGCGGAAGCATTATGTGATCTAAGGGCAAGCATAAATCTCATGCCCCTCTAAATTTACAAGAGGTTGGGTTTGAGGGATACAAAACCCACTGTGATGCGGCTACTAACGGCTGATCGGACAGTGAAAAGGCCAATAGGGATACTCCATGATGTGCTAGTAAAAGTGGTGTCATTCATCTTTCCGGCTGATTTTGTTTTTCTTGATTGCGAAGTCAATTTTGAAGTACCTATTATTCTTGGGAGGTGGTGAGCTCAAATCGGTATCCGCCATATCCCACAAAGAAAAGATGAAGAAGGAGAATGAACAAAAAAGTGCAAAACAAGAGTTTAGGGTTGGGGATTTGTGCTTGTAGACAGTTCTGGGTCGCCTTGTCTTCCGGGCAAGCGCAAGTCCAAATGGACTGGCCCTTACTTGATTACCCAAGTATTCCCACATGGAGAAATTGAGTTAAAACCCAAGGAGGGAGTGTGGTTTAAGATGAATAGAGATCGAATAAAACTCTATCTTGGGCATAAAATAGCAGGGAATGAAGTGATAGAGGCATACCATCTTGATGAAGTCTGAGTAATCAAGTGTCCCCAGTCGTGCCGCGACATTATATCAGGCGCTTGTTAGGAGGCAACCAGATACTCATAGTCGTTTTAGTAATGGTACCATAGGTATGACAATAGGTTAAAATTAGATGACAGTTAGGGGGAAAATTCACTTTGGTAAACTTTAATTGATCATAAATCTTATCACAAAAGTAATTAGGTGTCCTATAGTATACCAAAAGATAGATAATTGAATTATATTTTTATAGCCACCAACCTTGCTAAAATCAGACATTTGAGTAAAATGTTATTCCCCTCTTAGTAAAGGTCTATCGAACACACCCAGTGTACAGACCCAAACTACGGACCATCGATTGAACGACGGCCTGGGAGTACAGGTCATTGTTTGGTCCCTTAGCAATTGACTCAGGAATCTATTGGTCTTTTGACACTTTTTTTAAATCCTAAGATACATCATTTTTACCTTATTTCAGCATATTTTAGACAGTTTAATCCTACAAACATAACCAAAACTTATCTGAGTCAAAATCATAAATCAAAACTTAGAAAATTAGAAGCAACAAAGGAGAAAAAGGTCAAGAACAACAGTTCAAGAATGCAAAAAGGTTCCAACAGTTCCTGCCTCAAAATCTAAATATTTTTCAATGAATTTCATCACTAGGTATGTGGGATTTCACTAGTGGATTCCTTTCACCCATTAGATCCCTAGTTTTCAGTCAATTCTTGATTATCTTATTATGAATAGACCTATGGTTTCTAGAATTTCACAAGATCATTGTTAATTAGTTATTTATATGTTCAAAATTACATTTTAATGTTATTATTCAATTTATTGCATGAATTTCAGAACTCTAGCTATGTATTTCTTTAGTTCTTAAATTACACATTCTAGTTCCAATATTTTAGTTACTTCAGATATACATGCCTCAGTTATAAATGTATAATCATCAAATTAATTTTTGCATTCTCAATTTGCATGTTCAAAGCACACAAGCCTTGGTGTATGGTGCCTGTCATTGGCCGACATCAACGTCGCTCAGCTGATGCACACACTCCTAAGGTAATGTGTGTATGCCTTTGATGATGTTGCATTTTGTAGTCTGACATCAGTTAACATATGTGCACAAATCATGTCAAATAGGTGAAGATCTTGGTTGATATTTCATCCACTGGTCGATTTCACCTATCCAAAGCATACATGGCACAATTGATGTCACCCAGTTGATGCTCACTTGCCATGATTGATGCGTGCAGGGCTTGGATGATACTAATTGCCATTGAACGTTGTCTCCATGTCATTGTGCATAGGTTAGGAATTATTTCAATTACTCGGTTCACACACGCCACGACTGATACGTGCATACATTTGGTGTTACTTGCCTTTGGCCGATGTCACTTGGTCGATTCGAACAGGCCGTTGGTGATGTGGCCTTATCAGTGCACTGAAACAACGTTTGAATGAACTAGTTGATGAGTACAAGACATAGCTGATCTGTGCAGGTCCTGGCTAATGTTACATGTTGTTTGCCGTCTTTACTCTCCAGATGCGCACATGCAACGTCCGTGCATACATGCTTGGTTGATGTTGCATGCCATTGGCTGAAGTCACTTGTCTGATATGCACATTCCTCATCTGTGCGTGCAAGCATTGGCTGAAGTCGCATTCCATTGACCGACGTCGCTTTCAAGATGCGCACATGCCTAATTAGATGCGCACTAGCCTCGATTGATGCTATTTATTGTTGGAAAACATTTTTATACGGATATTTTTAGGCTACATATAATCCTTGCAGGTCACATCTAACTTTAACAGACTGATGTGTGCAGTTTATAGGTGATCATTGCCGGTCACATTTGACGTTGGCACATTAATATGAGCAGACTATGGATTATGTTGTCAGGCAATATTTGATGCTAAAAGACCTTTCTGCGGAGGCCAAAGGCAATGTACGGAGTACATGTCCTATGTCGACTGACCTTTGTGTGCAGACTAAAGTCAATTCATGAATGTTACACCCTACAAATGAGCTACTTTGAACTAGATCAAAACACTTGTGTCATGATGTTTTAAAGTCATAAAATGGTTATTAATAGTTTTTATAGGCGGTGGGTCAAGTTTAATCATGTTTGGAGGTCAAAAATCCAAGAGGTTTGAATGTTTTGCCTTGAAATGTGCTTGCATGTCTTAACGTGTTTCCTAAAGTTCTATGTGTTTTTTTGAGTTCAAGTTGATGTCAGAGGTTCTTATCATGTATATGAGATTAATTGATGTTGAAATTTCTTGGTAGAACTCCCCAAAGGCCGACGAAAGGGTCCTTGAGAAGAACCCAACCTTGAGCCAACAAGCTTCCAACGACAGCAACTTTTGTTCCTTGATAAAATAGGTCTGCATCACGGACTTGTTCAACCAAAGTTCCAAAATATTCTCCACTTCGCGGACATAACGCAGACTCAACTGACCCAAAATTTATTTTCAGATAAATCATGCAGGTGTAACTTTGCGTCATAGACTTGTCACCCGATGATAATTCCGGAAACACTAAAACATTTTATGTCACTAACTACCCTCGGAAAGTGTATACGAAACTATGAAAAAGTGTGGCCTTTGACAAAAGGCCACAGTTTTTTACTTTAAGGCATACTTTTTCAGGGTGGATAAAAGCCCCGCAACATTAGAGTTTAGGCAACGCTTAAAAGCGTTGTCAAAAAGCAAAAAGACCACGCTTTAAAGTTTTGCCTTATCAGTACACTTTTAAGTGTAGTGTTAAACGAAAAAAAACCCATTATTTTAAGCTACGCTAAAAAAGTGTTGCCTTATAAGCTAATCAAGCATATCCTAACAGGCAAAAAGGCCAAACTTTGCAGCTACGCTTTAAAGTATTACCTTATCAGCTTAAGTTTTTCATTTGCTACTATATTTTCCATAATTATGTAGTGTTGCCTTTTCTATCTGATATATGACAACAGTTGGAAGTGTAATCTTTGCCCATATGCATAAATAGTTTACAGTCCTATGGCTACACTTTTTAAGTGTGGTAATATCATTTTTGCTATAAATTATTTCGATGCCACAATTTCTTATTAAAATACACCAATGTTGTTTTGCAAT
The DNA here is from genome assembly GCA_027705065.1 of Solanum peruvianum. Taxonomy (NCBI): domain Eukaryota; kingdom Viridiplantae; phylum Streptophyta; class Magnoliopsida; order Solanales; family Solanaceae; genus Solanum; species Solanum peruvianum. The sequence continues at coordinate 10,663,660 of JAKWJD010001762.1, read as the reverse complement.
AAATAATCTCAAGCATTAATTTAGCTAATAAGTAATTCAAATTTATAGATTTTCCATAAACTTCAAAACATAATATGTGCTATGTACGTACACATACGTATAAAGAAATATTGTAAATGTGTACACAATAGATCAAAAAGTATTCTTAAAATTATTAAATATATTCCACCAATGAATATATTTTACAAAATCAAATATAATGTATTCAAACTTTTAAAATAGTTCAAAAACTCTTCATCATCAACTTCAAATTTGTACACCTCCATTTCCCTACACAAATAAGATAGTGACAGTTATACAAGAGGCAAGAAGTTCCATCTTGCAACATTTATTGAAGAGGCAAGAAGTCCAGATTGGAGTAGTTTATATTTTCATTCTTGGTGAATTAAAGTATGAATATATGGTTCAATAATGAGAAACTTAAGTCATGATCAAAGAATCAAAAGTATATACAACTATTAATTAATGAACCCAAGGTTAATAAAAGACATGGGGTTAATTTACCAAACACCCCAAAGTCATTATAGGAATGTGATAGCTTTTTGGGTAGTCTAATAGATAGATCCATCCAACGGACCGTTTGTCCATGATATACCGTGGTTTCACGGTATTTTTAATGCTTTTTCTTTAAGTTTAGTGTGTGTCCAAAAGCCTTTTTGTGTTGATTTTTATGTAAGTTTGTCTTTATTTGTAGGAAATTTTTCCAAAGATGAACGCGGATGTTTTTGAGAAATAAAAGTAGAAAAGTTACCACCTACGAAGCTTGTGACGGTCCGTCGAGCTTCTAACAATCCGTAGGTGGTATCGCAGAGAAGCTGTTGAAGGAAAATGGGGAAGTCTGACCAAGTGTGGGATTACGGAAGTTCATGAGAGACCCTCATAGCTACGACGGTCCGTCCTGCTGGTTCATCGCAATGATTAAAGAGTAGTCCTAGTACCCAATTTCCAAGAAGTTTAAGTATTATGGAACTGATACCCTCCACGAACCTTCGTGATTGGAACGGTCCGTCATACCAGCCGTTGAGGGTAATGAAGAAAGCAGAAGAAGAATTTGTGAAGTATGGGACGACGGAGGCCATGACGGCCCGTCGTGACCATGATGGTCAGTCACGAGGTCTGTCGACCTAGCCCCATTTTGACATATTTCAGTAATTAGAATCATTATTTTATGAGGTTTTGTTTTTATGATAAATAGTTTGAAAAACCTCATTTTGGGGTTAGACTCTTTGTTGGTTAAACTCTTTGATAGTGGACTCTTTGAACGTTAGAATCTTGGATAATATAGTTTTTTATTGTTACACATTTCCTTGAATTGATTGTTGGTGATTTTGATGATTAATCAAGTAAATTTATGGATTTTATTCTTTCTCATCAAAGTAAGTGCATGAATTCTTATATTAAATATATGAATGTTGTGATTATGACTATGGGTAACTAAACTCCATAACTAGGGTTATGGGAACTGTGGGTGAATAATGAGGTCAAATCTAACTAAAATAACAATTCCTGAATACTGTTTTGCATGTATTGCTAATTTTTTTGTTTCGAAGTCTTTTTAATGGATGACCAACGTTAGAACTCGCCTTAATGCTACTTGTCGGACCATGGAGGTAGATAATAGGAAAAGAATTATCAACATAGGTTTAGTGTATTCTATCTAATTGGCTAGTGTCGATCACTATGAGGTAATAACTTAGTCAAATATCGAATACAATGCTTAAAATGAGGTAAAGGTAAGGGTTAGTATAGCAGCACACGTAACCGGACCAAGGTGCCGAGTTAAATTTTCTAGATGCTGGACCAAGGATTTAGAAATACATAACTTAACACTTTGCATGCAAGATACTAGGAAAGAATTGTTATAGTCAGAATTATCAAGTTAGGAAACTGTGGGGAATACTTAAACCCTAGTTACTTTTATAAATTGATTAAACATCAATATTTGAATCTGTTAGTTGTTTACTTAAATTAGTTGGTTATATTCATAAATTTAGAAATAAAACCCCACCTTTTTTTTTGTTTTCTTACGAAATAATTGACTAAATAATATTAATAATTGATTGAAGTCAAGTCTGAAGTATTTTCCTCGTGGGAACAATCCCAACCTCATTAGTTGGGTTCTTTACTTGATACGACCACTTTACTTCTTATTTGAGAAGTATGTTTGAGCGTATAAGTCCATCAACGGCCTGTAGGTGGTGATCATTTCTTGGGAATTAAAATGTCCAAATATTAAGACCCGCAGGTCCAATCAATGGACCAAGTCGTGGTCCGTTGGTTGGACCAATAACCGTCGATTGGTCTCGTTGGTGGACACTACCTAGGCACTCTTGTGTCCTAATTTTGGGTCTTCTCTAGGGCCCCCTGTGGGCCCAAGGTGGGATCATACCCGGATGATTAACGCCTAAACATAGTCATGTTGGTTTTAAGAATATTCCACACCAATTTCAATAAAAAGGAACGCGGAAAACTCACTTAAACATAAAAACACACACAAGCTTTTTCTAAGGCATACCTTGCGAATATCGTGGACGTTCTCAGACATTTGACCTCCAAACTTAATTAAACTTTACACACTGCCTAAGGACACAAATATAAATCAATTTACAAAAAAATTAACGTGAGAAACAATCATGAAGCTGTAGTTTGCCTTAGCTTGTTTTATGGTTTTACAACATTCTTCTCAGATTCCGTGGGCTTTCTAATGTAGAAGGTATGGTAATCCTTCATATCTAGATAACCATTAATCTATGGAGTCCATTCAAAGATTTTTCAAACATGATTCTAAGACAAAAATCATATCTTTTAATCTAGGCATGGGTTCATTGTTAATGTGATTTCAAAAGCATTCCAATGTTGAATATGTGATTTATATATGGTTTTAACATGGTTTTTAATATAAATCCATGATGAACCCATGAGTCTTTATCCTCTCATATTATGGTATGTTATGGGTCTTGTGATCTTGAGTAGATTGTGATTCAATTTTTTTCGATTATAGTATATTGATTAATCCTAGAAATATCTATATCATTGATTATGAATTTTCGAGTTTATCAAGATGATTATTATCTTGGAGAATTTGATATGTTTTCCGTATTTTCTCTACATTGTAAAGAATTGATGGTAGATTGGCCTTGTATGGCATTGTTTTGTATGGTCAACTTATGGTGGTGGTGTTTACATTCTTGTGTATGCTTATGCAATATGATCATGCATTTGAAGGAATTACATGCAAGTTGAATTTATATGATGATCTCATCTTTAGAATGTTGAAAGATTTAGCCTTGATTTTAATATCATGTTCTAAGATAATTGGTGTTTTGTGAAATATATGAATAGTCTTCCAGACTAGTTACATGATTTAGATGTGTGAATGATGTTGTGTATATGTGATGATCATGTTAGGATTAGGTTTTGTATAAGATGGCTAATGATGATAAATACTCTTATAGAATGACCCCTACCTATATGAACCCTATATGAATCTTTGATCAATGTATGTTGGGATTCATCTATTCTAATGTTGAAAATATTCTTGTCTCCGTTAATGTAATATGAGTGTGTCTAGTATATACTTCTTAATACTCTATGAGGATGTGTGACTTGACACTTGAGGAAGGTTGTACATGTGTTGTGATCTTTAGAGGGTGGCTTCCTAAAGGTTATCTTATAGACATTATGTGATCAAGTTTACCAATATAATGTACACACACACACACTTCATGCATTACTATGAATTGGATAAATTCATGATGACTAAGGAAAGGGTAGTTCTCCTATGCATCATTACACATTTATATGCATGTGATGTATATGATTAATGAAGTTATGAACATTTGTGTTAGAGGCGTTTTTGTGAAGGTAGATCTCACATTGTATGCACACACAAATAATGTATAATTACATAATATTTGAAAGGACATTCCACATAATGTAGGATTCATAATGAAAGGAAATTGTCTTCTTAGAAACATTTGAGCTATATGATCTAAGAAGGAGAAAGCTCCTACAATCTTCTTTATAAACTAATGCATTAGAGGATTAAATATATCTAAAATGGGGGTTAGATCCTAGCACCGAGTAAACATTAAAACTTAGAGTGGAGTCTTCCGGTTAATTAATCCAGTATCCTACAAGAGAACCTTCATGTCTAGCATGTCCGAGTTCCCAACATAGATGTTTTCTCATGAGATATAAACCTCCACAATAGTAATTCAAGGTTTCTACAATTAATCTCTATGTTCAATGACTATGCGTCACCGTAGATTATAGCTTTTGGATACAACTTATATAGCTATGTATGATTGGTTACACTTTAGGTAAGTGGTAACCCTCTCTTTTTGGTGTGAGATGTGAACACCGGATTCCATGTATCTCACATGGTCTATGTAGGTTATGCCTAAGTCTCCTAAAGTAATAAATAAACTAAGATAAGATTATGGACGCTAATAAAAACTCCTTGCGGAGATTACCTAGAATAGGTAGCATTATGGACCCTACATATGCATTGGCACAAGTGAACTTCAAGAAAGAAAAATATTAGTATTTGTATGAAAATAAATCTTATAATATGTTATTTATGAATTGGATGAATAAATTGCTAAGTAACATTGCTATGACAAGACATGAATTATGGGTATGTGTATTAATTGCACTTAGTGCTTCTAAATTATTTTTCTTAGCATATATGAGGGCATGGTACTCCATGTGTACATTGAAAAAGTAACCTTGTGAAGGGGTTATGAGGGTGATTTACGTATGGTATGAACTAAATGAGTCATGACTAAGGTTGTAATAAAGGAAAGAGTCCTTGTCTTATGGTATGAAGTATGTGCCGTATGGCTAGCTATAAATAAAAGTATTTTGACTTGTTAATTATGTTGTTCTTAGTCTAGGGTGACTTCATAGGAACAGTTGGTGGAAGTAGTATTATGGGAAGCTATCTACACATGGTACTATTGTGACTTATTAGTTGTCTTAGGTAATTGTCCTTATGTGATGTTGATGTCTATGATGTGTTTAAGACTTGTGAATATGTGTGATTATGTTTATGGACCATATATATGATAGAATATGGTAAGGTGACCTCAAGGTGATGCATTATACTAAGTACACATGGGGGTTACTCAATGAAATAAAAGTAAAATAAATCTAATGTAATGTAATATATGTATTTAATATGCCTCAAAGTATGATATATGGATTTATGTACTATTATGGGTAGTATTCATATCAATATGATGTATGTAAACTGTATTGTGCTTAAATGTTCCCATGTTCATAATGTTTACTAAAAATATGTTGTATGATTACAAATAAAATGTCCTCTTTAAATTCATGTGTTTGCATGGTGGTCATACTTAGTTCATTTATTTCACTAATACCATTATTCTTCATATTTGTACCCAAAAGTGTAGGTGTTGATGGATAGAGATAGTCTCCTACGTTAAGATCTTGGATAGATATCCCATGTTAACGTCAAGTAAACCTTATGACTCAAGGGTTGCTTATGTCAAGATGTTCTTAAAATTTATGTAATAAATTGGACTTATATTTTATGTTATAAGGGTCATGTCCCTATTCCGTTCTATTGATTTGTGCATTAAGATGGCAAAGAGACTTAGAGTCTACATAACATATGATCTCCAATTGGACTCAAATTCTATATGTGTTATTCTATGATGTTTGGCCTTTGGTTGTGTTTCTATGAAGTATGAAAATGATGTAAATGCTATTTTTAAAGGTTTCCTAAGGCTTTACTCAAAAAGGCATGAAATATGATTTTCAAGAAAAAGGTTCCTTTTAAATGCATGTTTTTGCATTGTTGCCATACTTTGTGTTTTATTTTACTAATCCCGTTCTTCTCTACTTTTACACAAACTGTAGGTAATGGAAGCTTAAAAGATGTCTTGGATGGTGAAGATCTTTATAGGTGATTCCCAATCTCAAGGAAAGTAATCCTTAAGTCCAATGATGTCGTAATGTGTATTTATTGTAAAGTCTTTAAATATTGTATAGTTATATAATGTGTCTTATGGGTCGTGTTCCTAATATGTTCTAATGTTGTTGAGTCTAAGATGTAAAAGAGACTTAGAGTCAATCTATCTATTAAGACATATATTTTATATATAAATGAAGTAACTTTTCTACCATATGAGGTGCTATCAAAAGTTTTAAATTTTTTGCTAAATTTACTATGTCGATGCGATGAATGATAACTATGGGCTTGTATAAGACCTCTGAGAGGTACAGTACACCATGTTACTTGTAGGTGGTGCTCCTCGGTCGTGACATAGTTTTATGTTTTGATTAATGATACGCTCAAACTTACTTCTCAAATAAGAAGTAAAGCGGTCGTGTCAAGTAAATAACCCAACTAATGAGGTTGGGATCGTTGCCACGAGGAAAATAGTTTAGACTTAACTTTAACCTATTATTACTATTGTTCGGTCAATTACTTTCTTGGAAAGCAAAAACAATAAAAGGGGGTTTCTATTTCTAAATGAATGAAAATAACTAACGAAATTGAAAGAGACACTTAACAACTTTAAATGTTGGAGTTTAATCAATTAATCAAAGTAACTAGGGTTTACGTGTTCCCCACAAGTTCATAACTTGATAATTCTAACTATAACAATTCTTTCCTGGTATCTTGCATGCGAAGTGATAAGTTATGTATTTCTAAATCCTTGGTCCGGCATCTAGAAAATTTCACTCCGCACCTTGGTCCGGCTACGTGTGTTGCTATCCTAACCCTTATCTTTACCTCATATTAAGCATTGTATTCGATATTTGACTAAGTTATTACCTCATACCAATCAATACTAGCCTATTAGATAGTATACACTAAATCTATGTTGATAATTCTTTTCCTACTATCTACCTCCTTGGTCCGGCAAGTAGAATTAAGGCGAGTTCTAACGTTGGCCATCTTTTAAAAAGATTTCTAAGCGAAAGAATTATTAAAACATGCAAGACACTATTCTAGATTTGTTATTTTAGTTCGGTTTTACCTCATTATTTGCCTATGGTTCCCACAACCCTAGTTATGGAGTTTAGCTACCCATAGTAATAATCACAATATTCAAATATATTATATAAGAATTCATGTACTTACTTCAATGAGAAAGAGTAAAATCCGAAAGTTTGCTTGATTATTCCAAAAATCACCAATAATCACTTGCAAGAATCACAAAGTAATCAATAATCTCACAAAAAGTCGAATGATAATTAAAAGTCAAACAATACAGTGTCTACTAATACGGAGTCTAACCTCAAAAATGAGGTTTTTCGAACTATTTATAGAAAAGAAAAACCTAATTAAACAAGGACTCTATTTGCTTGAAATCTATCAAAACGCGGTTGGGTCGACGGACATCGCGATGGATCGTTGTTGCCACGACGGATGGTCATGGACTCCGTCATCCCATAATTCTACATTTCTTCTGGTTCTCTTTTCATTACCCTCGATGGCAAGTATGACGGACCGTCATAGGCGCAACGGTCCGTCGAGGGTCTTCGTTTCAAAACACTTAATCTGTTGGAATATGGGTACTGGGACTACTTCTCTGAACTTCATGATGAACCTGCAAGACGGACCGTCATAGACATGACGGACCATTATGGACTCCGTAACCCCACACTTGGTCAAACTTCCCCATCTTCCTTCAGCAGTTGCACTATGCTGCCACCTACAAACCGTCATAAGAATGACGGACCATCACAAGCTCCGTAGGTGGTCTCTTCTGCATTTCATCACTCAAAATCTCCGCATTTATCTTTGGACAGATTTCCTGCAAATAAAGTGAAACTTATATAAAAATTAGCACAAAAAGGCTTTTGGACATACTAAACTTAAGGAAAAAGAATTAATAATACCGTGAAACCACGGTATATCAACACCCTCAACTTAAATTAATTGTTTGTGCTCAAGCGACGCACTATGACTCAATACAAAATCTTTGTACAATATTATCCATGCTTTATCCATTGCAATCATTTGGCTATCAATCCCGATTAATCTCATCATATCAATGCATGCTATAACTATTAGGCTCGAATTATGTGGGATTAGAACATGACACAGACTCACCATGCACTAACACCTATACTTTTCAATTTCACACCGAGGTGCTAACAATTTCGGTATTGAAACTAGTGTCCTCACTTTAAAACAAAATCCCATTTTTCACACAATGATTTCAATTTAAGTATAAGGATTACTTTTCAACACTGGCTCACAGAACAAATTCACTCTCATTCATACCTATTTCCACAAGCTTGCCCTTATTTTCACTGCCTTAAGTTCACTATACAACTCTTAGGATCACGATAGGACTTTCTTAGCTTTTCATATAGGCTCAGGGTCAGGTAGGGTATATTAAGGTATACTTTAGTGACTTTTTTCCCTCCTTGACATATCGGCTAAACATACCATTTTCTATCATTTTATCTCCCCACTTTCTCATATTCTTTCACCTTGCTATTTTCTCTTCTTTTTTCATTTGTGTAAGTGACTCTCTTCTTTCCTTTCTTATATTTCTTGGATATTTTTATTTTTCTTTACTTTTCTTTCAACTAATTCTTGAGTCACTTTACTGTTGTTCTTTCTCTCTCTTTGTTCTTTCAACCCCACTTTCCAGAGCATTTTTCATAATAGACACCCTCAACTCATGGCTTTGCCATGAGTCAGGGTACACAATACCCAATGTTGGGTCAGGGCCATAACAATGGTTGTTTACTGCATTAGCCACCCTTAAATTATGCTTTTGGCATAAGATGAAGTGCACATGTCCAAGGAGGGACCAAGGCCAACACATTATTTCCAGAAAAGATCAGTTGGGGTGAAAAAGAAAGGTCTAATTTAAGCTCAGATTAAGGGCCTATGATCATTTCCTAATTGTCTATTGCACCTTCCTTTTAGCAGGACTAACCAGGCAAGTTCTAGCTCAGTACAAATAGTGGACTATTAAAATCTTTCTCACACTCACTTGAAATCTAATCACTATACCAGATTATCAGACACCTAGTTAGAATGTTAGACTTAGGGTAATGCAATGGTGTACCTCTATGTCATGCTTAGAGCCACACATTTATCAGTTACTATGCCTAGTCGTGCATCATTTTCCAATTTATCAGGATATCATTTTAGCCATCATGCTCCTGAATTAAACTATGTACAAAAGATATAGACATGACGGTTCAACAAAAAAAGTAATTAGTCTCTAGGGGAAAAAGAACACAGGCAAGAAAACCCCAAAAGACAATAGTGAACTGGGCTACTCAGACTTCACCCTAGAACTCACTTTCCATTTACCCCACCCCCAACAAAAAAAAACAAAATTGTCCTCACTGCATAAAAATTGAAATACTAGAGTGGTAGGTGAAGCAAACCTTCGGCGCAAAGTGCTGACGATCAGCAAACTGGTGTGTCCGGTTCCCCGAAACCCACGTCCTCTGTAATCTGGACACCCTCAGTGGTGTCCTCAGCAACAACAACACTATGAGCAGTGCCTCCCTCTATCTCCATAGTTAGGGAGCTAGACGCCCCAGCCGCTAACTCTCCTGTTCTCATTTAGCAAGTGAGGCTCTCCTCGTAGCGTCCATCTCACGGCGCTCCTTCTTTCGTGCTCGCGGCTCGTCCTCTGCTCGACCCATACGCCTCTTGGCATGCTCTCGAGGGGGAGGTGGTGGAATCTCTGAGGTGTCGAATAAGGCCGCCAACACTGTGTCTTCAGCAGGCTCGACAGAAAAGGCCTCAGAATCAGGCATCCTAGCCTCTAAGATCGTGTCACTATCTGCGCGAAGACTGTCGAACGCAACCTGGAGAGTCGACACATCCACTGGAGGGGCTGGCTGGGCTAGCACCCGCAACTCAAAAACGTCCAAGCGCTGGTGAACCTCAGCGATCTTCCGCTCTGTATGCTGGACCATTTTCCGCTCCAAGCGCTCTTCTGCCTCGGTAATAGTCCTGTGCATCCACGCTGGATATGATGCAGAAGTGTAGCATTTGCGCCTATAATTATTGGACCCTAGAAAGCGGGACCAGCGCGAGTAGAGAGGCTGTCCGAGAGGAGCTCGAGGGAGTGCTACTACCCGGGATTGACTCGAACGGGGTAGTGTCAATGGACTCCGCCTGCGTAGCCGTGCGGTCATGTGCTACCGTATCAGCCGAATCGTCAGCAAATGGGGGCAGCTCTGGATGGGGCCCTCTTCGTGGAGCCAACTCTTTGGCCTCATCTCTGATGAGGCCAACATCAATAGTGCCCTGCGGGGTCTTGATCTAATCACCGTGCCATATACGCACACCTGTGGACCTTCATAGAGAAAAGAGCATGCACGGGAAAGAGTATGTAGTTGTGACCTTAAAAGCCTTCTCGTGCATGAATACCTGTAAATCCACCTCGAACTAGGCTATCATCGCCTCCAACAGTACGGCTCGATCCCATGTAATGACATTATCAGCGGCTGTGGGGAAAAGGCAGTGGCGGACAATCAACCACAAGAACATCGCCCTGAAAGTTAGGTTGGCCTTCTTGATGTCCCCCTTTGGGTCGGTCACCCAGTCAGCACCTTCTCCATCAGCTGACACGTGCAAGGCCATCCACCTTTGGTGGTCTATCTCAGTGATGGCTCGCGCAGGAACTGGCCATCTTTAACAAGCTGCCATCCGTAGTCATACTCGGCAGTGAGAGGGGTCCGATTGGCATCTACACTCTCGCTGAATAGAAACCGTCGGATGGCAGGCAGGGAAATATCGACCTTAATGCCCCGTACTGGGACATGCTCAAGTGGGGCCTGTTTGGTGGGGGCAGCCCGCCTATCAATTTGTGATCGAAGAGTCGCTACGTAGGATGCATAGAACTCTCGAACAACTTCTTCACCATAACGTCCCAATGGACGTGTTGTCCACTCCAGGTAATGTCTGCTGAAGAGATTGTGGATCTCAGGCATCGTCGGGAGACTCCTTGTAAGGACCCGACACTCCAATGTTAGTGTTCGAGTCATAAGTCCTTTGTCATTCAGGAACTTGGCGTCGGAGTAGACTTGAAATTGCCCGTCGACACACTAGCGGTTGGGCTGGTCAGTAGCTGGGGTGAGGGCATGAGCTTGTGAACCTGATGTAGATTCCGAACTATCAGCCTCATCAGACGAGGCCGACGCTGCAACGGTGGCAGGTGTGGGAACCTTAGGAGAGCCGTAGGGTTCCTCCGACCACGAAACTCCTAAGGAGCCAGACGCTCCTTCTTCATTGGTGGCTAACCCAGAAGGTGTGCCGGTCAGTGTGCGCTCCTCATCTGACTGGGAGGCAGTGACTACGCCGGACGCCACCTTTTAGGGTGTGCTTTGGTGGCACGTGAAGCACGGGAAGGGGTAGAATTACCGGGGTCACGCTCATCATCAGAGCCAATGACCAGGCGGGCAGATGGGCAGACAGACTTCGATCACCCGTGTGCATAGACTCGGTCTTGTTGGGGTGCCATAGTAGATAGTACCTCGAAAGGATCAATATTAGTACGAGTAGTGGCAAACAAGACAAGAAAAACCACCCAAAAAAATTAAAATAAAACGACATATCTATAGTAAAAGTGACACACGACGGGCCTGGTTACGCCTCATCGTGACTATGACGGACCATCATGGTGTCCCCGGCAATGGCGCCAAATATTTATACGCTCAAACTTACATCTCAAATAAGAAGTAAAACGGTCGTGTCAGTAAATAACCCAACTAGTGAGGTTGGGATCGTTTACGAGGAAATCGTTTCCTACGAGGAAAAGTTAAGTTTAACTTAACCTATTATTACTATTGTTCGGTCACAATTATTTCCTTGGAAAGCAAAAACAATAAAAGGGGGTTTCTATTTCTAAATGAATGAAAATCACTAACGAATTTGAAAGAGACACTTAACAACTTTGAATGTTGGAGTTTAATAAATTAATCAAAGTAACTAGGGTTTATGTGTTCCCCACAGTTCATTACTTGATAATTCTAACTATAACAATTGTTTCCTAGTATCTTGCATCCAAAATGAAAAGTTATGTATTTCTAAATCCTTGGTCCGGCATCTAGAAAATCTCACTCCCTACCTTGGTCCGGCTACGTCTGTTGCTATACTAACCCTTATCGTTACCTCATATTAAGCATCGTATTCCATATTTGACTAAGTTATTACCTCGTACCAATCAATACTAGCCTATTAGATACTATACACTAAATCTATGTTGATAATTCTTTTCCTATTATCTACCTCCTTGGTCCGGCAAGTAGCATTAAGGCGAGTTCTAACGTTGGCCATCCGTTAAAAAGACTTCTAAGCGAAAGTATTATTAATACATGCAAGACACTATTCTAGAATTGTTAGTTTAGTTAGGATTTACCTCATTATTCACCTATGGGTCCCACAACCCTAGTTATGGAGTTTAGTTACCCATATTCATAATCACAATATTCAAATATATTATATAAGAATTCATGTACTTACTTCAATGAGAAAGAGTAAAATCCGAAAGTTGGCTTGATTAATCACAAAAAATCACCAAAAATCACTTCCAAGAATCTCAAAGTAATCGATAATCTCACAAAAATTCTAATGATAATCAAAAGTCTAACAATACGTTGTCTACTAATACGGTGTCTAACAATACGGAGTCTAACCTCAAAATGAGGTTTTTTTGAACTATTTATAGAAAATCAAAACGTAATCATATAAGGACTCTATTTACTGGAAATCTGTAAAAATGCGGCTGGGTCGACGGACCTCGCGAGAGATCGTCGTGGTCACGACGGACCGTCATAGACTCCGTCGTGCCATACTTCTGCAATTTTTTCTGCTGCTCTCTTCATTATCCTCAACGGCAAGTATGACAGACCGTCATAGGCACAATGGTCCGTCGAGGGTCTTCGTTTCAAAACACTTAATCTCTTGGAATAAGGGTACTGGGACTACTTCTCTGAACATCATGACGAACCTGCAGGACGGACCGTCATGGACTCCGTAACCCCACACTTGGTCAGACTTCCCCATCTTCCTACAGCAGCTGCACTGCACTGCCACCTACGGACCGTCACAAGCACGACCGACCGTTACAAGCTCCGTAGGTGGTATCTTCTGCATTTCTACGCTCAAAATCTCCGCATTCATCTTTGGACAGATTTCCTGCAAATAAAGAGAAACTTATCTAAAAATTAGCACCAAAAGGCTTTTAAACACACTAAACTTAAGGAAAAAGTATTAATAGTGCTATGAAACCACGGTATATCAACACCCTCAACTTAAATTCGTTGTTTGTCCTCAAGCGACGCACTATTACTCAATACAAAATCATTGTACAATAGTATCCATGTTTTATCCTTTGCAATCATTTGGATATCAATACCAATTAATCTCATCATATCTATGCATGCTATCACTATTAGGCTTGAATTATGTGGGATCAGAACATGACACAAACTCACCATGCACTAACAACTATCCTCTTCCATTTCTCACCGAGGTGCTAACAATTTCGGTATTGCAACTAGTGTCCTCACTTAAAAAAAATCCTCATTTTTAATACAATGAGTTAAGTATGAGTATAAGGATTACTTTTCAACACTTACTCTCAGAACAAATTCACACTCATTCATACCTATTGCCATAAGCTTGCCCTTATTTTCACCGCCTTAAGTTCACTATACAACCCTTAGGATCACGATAGGACTTTCTTAGCTTGTAACATAGGCTCAGGGTCAGGTAGGGTATATTTAGGTATACTTTAGTGACTTTTTACCATCCTTGACATTTCGGCTAAACATACAATTTTCTATCATTTTATGTCACCCAGTTTCTCATATTATTTGACCTTGCTATTTTCCCTTCTTTCTTCATTTGTGTAAGTGACTCTCTTCTTTTCTTGCTTGTATTTCTTCTATATTTTTCTTTTTCTTTACTTTTCATTCAACAAATTTTGAGTCACTTTACTTTTGTTCTTTCTCTCTCTTTGTTCTTTCAACCCCACTTTCCTGAGCATTCCTCATAATAGCCACCCTCAACTAATGGCTTTTCCATGAGTCAAGGTAAACAATACCCAATGTTGGGTCGGGTCCATAACGATGGTTGTTTACTTCATTAGCCACCCTCAACTTATGCTTTTGGCATAAGGTGAGGTGCACATGTCGAAGGAGGGAGCAGGGCGAAAAGATCAGTCGGGGTGAAAAAGAAAGGTCTAATTTAAGCTCAGATCATTTTAATCAAAGAAGGATAAATTTCATTTGGTTTTCTTTTATTTAGGTAAAAAATGGGCTATATTGAATCAGGGCCTATGATCGTTCCCTAATTGTCTGTTACAACCTACTTTTAGCAGGACTAACCAGGCAAGTTCTAGCTCAGTAGAAATAGTGGACTATTCAAATCTTCCACACACTCACTAGACATCTCATCACTATACCAGATTATCAGACACCTAGTTCCAATTTTAGACTTAGGGTAATGCAATGGCGTACCACTATGTCATGCTTAGAGCCACACATTTATTAGTTATTATGCCTAGTCGTGCATGATTTTCCAATTTATCAGTATATCATTTTAGTCATCATGCTCCAGTATTAAACTATGTACAAAAGATATACATATGCCTGTTCAACTGAAAAAGTAATCAGTCTCTTGGGGGAAAAGAACACAGGCAAGAAAACCCCAAAAGAGGATAGTGAATTGGGCTACTCAGACTTCACCCTAGCACTCACTTCCCATTTACCCCACCCCCAACAAAAAAACATGCAATTGTCCCCAATGCATAAAAATTGAAATACTAGAGTGGTAGGTGAAGCAAACCTACGGCGCAAACCGCCAATGATCTACAAGCTTGTGGGTCATGTTCCCCGAAACCCACAGCCTCTGTAATCTGGACACCCTCAGTGGTGTCCTCAGCAACAACAACACTATCTGCAGTGCGTTCCGCTATCTCACAGTTCGGGAGCTAGACGCCCCAGCCGCAACTCTCCTACTCTCATCTGGGTGCGCCTCCTCCTCAGCAAGTGAGGATCTCCTCGCAGCCTCCAGTTCACGGCCGCTCTTTCTTCCATTCTCGCGCCTCGACAAGCTTGTGGGTCATGTTCCCCGAAACCCACGGCTCTGTAATCTGGACACCCTCAGTGGTGTCCTCAGCAACAACAACACTATCTGCAGTGCGTTCCGCTATCTCCACAGTTCGGGAGCTAGACGCCCCAGCCGCTAACTCTCCTACTCTCATCTGGTGCGCCTCCTCCTCAGCAAGTGAGGATCTCCTCGCAGCCTCCAGTTCACGGCGCTCCTTCTTCCATTCTCGCGCCTCGTCCTCTGCTCGACCCTACGCCTCTTGGCATGCTCTCAAGGGTGATATGGTGAAATCTCTGAGGTGGCGAATAAGGCCCCCAACACTGTGTTTTAAAAAGACTTCTAAGCGAAAGAATTTTTAATACATGCAAGACACTATTCTAGAATTGTTATTTTAGTTAGGTTTTACCTCATTATTCGCCTATGGATTCCACAATTCTAGTTATGGAGTTTATTTACCCATATTCATAATCACAATATTCAAATATATTATATAAGAATTCATGTACTTACTTCAATGAGAAAGAGTAAAATCCGAAGTTTGATTGATTAATCACAAAAAATCACCAATAATCACTTGCAAGAATCTCAAAGTAATCAATAATCTCACAAAAAGTCTAATGATAATCAAAATTCTAACAATACATTTTCTACTAATAGGGTGTCTAATAATACGGAGTCTAACCTCAAAAATGAGGTTTTTCGAACTATTTATAGAAAATAAAATCTCCGCATTCATCTTTGGACAGATTTCCTGCAAATAAAGAGAAACTTATATAAAAATTAGCACAAAAAGGCTTTTGGACACACTAAACTTAAGAAAAAGTATCAATAATACTATGAAACCACGGTATATAAACACCCTAAACTTAAATTGGTTGTTTGTCCTCAAGCGACGCACCATGACTCAATACAAAATCTTTGTACAATAGTATCAATGTTTTATCCTTTGCAATCATTTGGCTATACATCCCGATTAATCGCATCATATCTATGCATGCTATCACTATTAGGCTTGAATTATGTGGGATCAGAAAATGACACAGACTCACCATGCACTAACTTGCAGGACTACTTCTCTAAACAGATTTCCTGCAAATAAAGAGAAACTTATATAAAAATTAGCACAAAAAGGCTTTTATCCTTCGCAATAATTGGGCTATCAATCCCGAGATTGTGGATCTCAGGCATCGTCGGGTGACTCCTTGTAAGGACCCGCCGCTCCAATGTGAGTGTTCGAGTCATAACTGCTTTGTCATTCTGGAACTTGGCGTCGGAGTAGACTTGAAATTGCCCATCGACACACCATCGATTGGGATGGTCTTTAGCCGGGGTGAGGGCATGAGCTGGTAAACCTGATGTGGATTTCGAACTGTCAGCCTAATCTGACGAGGCCGATGCTACATCGGTGGCGGGTACGGGAACCTCAATAGAGCCGGAGGCTTCCTACGACCACAAAACTCCTAAGGAGCCAGACGCTCCTTCTTCATTGGTGGCTGACCCAGAAGATGTGCTGGTCAGTGTGCGCTCCTCATCAGACTGGGAGGCAGTGACTACACCGGACGCCAACTATTTGGGTGTGGCTCTTGTGGCACGTGAAGCATGAGAATAGGTGGAAGTGCCTGGAGGCACGTACTCGGGGTCACGCTTATCATCAAAGCCAATGACCAGGCGGGGAGACGGGGCGACAGACTTTGATCGCCCATGTGCATAGACTCGGTCTTGTTTTTGTGCCATAGTAGATAGTACCTGGAAAGGATCAATATAAGAACGAGTAGTTGCAAACAAGACAAGCAAAACCACCCAAAAAAATTTAAACAAAATGACATGTCTATAGTAACAGCGACACACGACGGGCCTGGTTACAGCTCGTCGTGACTATGATGGACCGTCATGGGATCCCAGGCAACGGCGCCAAAATTTGATACGCTCAAACTTACTTCTCAAATAAAAAGTAAGGCGGTCGTGTCAACTAAATAACCAAACTAGTGAAGTTGGGATCGTTCCCACGAGGAAAATAGTTTAGACTTAAGTTTAACCTATTATTACAATTGTTCGGTCAATTACATCCTTGGAAAGAAAAAACAATAAAAGGGGGTTTCTATTTCTAAATGAATGAAAATAACTAACTAAATTGAAAAAAAAACTTAACAACTTTGAATGTTGGAGTTTAATCAATTAAACAAAGTAACTAGGGTTTACGTGTTCCACATAGGTTCATAACTTGATAATTCTAACTATAACAATTCTTTCCTAGTATCTTGCATTCAAAGTGATAAGTTATGTATTTCTAAATCCTTGGTCCGGCATCTAGAAAATCTAAGTCCGCACCTTCGTCCGGCTACGTGTGTTGCTATCCTAACCCTTATCTTTACCTCATATTAAGCATCGTATTCGATATTTGACTATGTTATTACCTCGTACCAAACAATACTAGCCTATTCGATAGTATACACTAAATATATGTTGATTATTCTTTTCCTATTATCTACCTCCTTGGTGCGGCAAGACAGTATTCTAGAATTGTTATTTTAGTTAGGTTTTACCTCATAATTTGCCTATGGATCCCCAAACCCTAGTTATGGAGTTTAGTTACCCATAGTCATAATAACAATATTCAAATATATTATATGAGAATTCATGTACTTACTTCAATGAGAAAGAGTAAAATTTGAATGTCTGCTTGATTAATCACAAAAAATCACCAATAATCACTTGCAAAAATCTCAAAGTAATCAATAATCTCACAAAAAGACTAATGATAATCAAAAGTCTAACAATACAATGTCTACTAATACGGTGTTTAACAATACGGAGTCTAACCTCAAAAATGAGGTTTTTCGAACTATTTATTGAAAACAAAAACATAATTAAACACAGACTCTATTTGCTAGAAATCTGTCAAAATGCGGCTGGGTCGACGGACCTCGCGACAGATCGTCATGGTCACGACAGACCGCCATGGACTCCGTCATCCCATACTTGTACAATTTCTTCTGCTGCTCTCTTTATTACCCTCAACGGAAAGTATGACGGATCATCATAGGCACAACGGTCCGTCGAGGGTCTTTGTTTCAAAACACTTAAACTCTTGGAATTTGGGTACTGGGACTACTTCACTGAACTTCATGACGAACCTGCAGGACGGACCGTCAGAGACACGACGGACCGTCATGGACTCCGTAACTGCACACTTGGTCAGACTTCCCCATCTTCCTTGAGCAGCTGCACTACGCTACCACCTACGGACCGTCACAAGCACGACGGACCGTCACAAGCTCCGTAGGTTGTCTCTTCTGCATTTCTTCGATCAAAATTTCCACATTCATCTTTTGACAGATTTCCTGCAAATAAAGAGAAACTTATATAACAATCAGCACAAAAAGGCTTTTGGACACACTAAACTTAAGGAAAAAGTATTAATAATACCGTGAATTCACGGTATATCAACACACTCAACTTAAATTCGTTGTTTGTCCTCAAGCGACGCACTATGACTCAATACAAAATTTTTGTACAATAGTATCCATGTTTTATCCTTTGTAATCATTTGGCTATCAATCCCGATTAATCTCATCATATCTATGCATGGTATCACTATTACGCTTGAATTATGTGGGATCAGAATATGACACAGACTCACCATGCACTAACACCTATCCTCTTCAATATTTACAGAGGTGCTAACAATTCCGGTATTGCAACTAGTGTCTTCACTTAAAAAAAAATCCTCATTTTTCAAACAATGATTTCAGTTTGAGTATAAGCATTACTTTTCAATACTCGCTCTCAGAATAATTCACAATCATTCATACCTATTGCCATTAGCTTGCCCATATTTTCACTGCCTTAAGTTCACTATACAACCCTTAGGATCACGATAGGACTTTATTAGCTTGTAACATAGGCTCAGGGTAAGGTAGTGTATATTTAGGTATACTTTAGTGACTTTTTGCCCTCCTTGACATATCGGCTAAACATACCATTTTCTATCATTTTATCTCGCCCAGTTTCTCATATTATTTCACCTTGCTATTTTCTCTTCTTTCATCATTTGTGTAAGTGACTCTCTTCTTTGTTGCCTGTATTTCTTGTATATTTTTCATTTTGTTTACTTTTCGTTCAACTAATTCTTGAGTCACTTTACTTTTGTTCTTTCTCTCTCTTTGTTCTTTCAACCCCACTTTCCGGAGTATTCCTCATAATAGCCACCCTCAACTCATGGCTTTGCCCTGAGTCAAGGTACAAAATACCCAATGTTGGGTCAGGGCCATAACGAAGGTTTTTTAATGCATTAGCCACCCTCAACTTGTGCTTTTGGCATAGGCTGAGGTGCACATGTCAAAGGACGGACCAGGGACAACACATTATTCCCAGAAAATATTAGTTAGGATGAAAAAGAAATGTCTAATTTAAGCTCACATCATTTGGATCAAAGAAGGATAAATTTCATTTGGTTTTCTTTTATATAGGCTAAAAATGGGCTATATTGAATAAGGGCCTATGATCCTTTCCTAATTGTCTATAACAACTTACTTTTAGCAGGAATAACCAGGCAAGTTCTAGGTCAGTACAAATAGTGGACTATTCAAATCTTCCTCACACTCCCTTGACCTCTCATCACTATACATGATTATCAGACACCTAGTTTGAATTTTAGACTTAGGGTAATGCAATGGTGTACCTCTATGTCATGCTTAGAGCCACACATTTATCTGTTACTATGCCTAGTCGTGCATCATTTTCAAATTTATCAGGATATCTTTTTAGACATCATGCTCCAGAATTAAACTATGTAAAAAAGATATAGACATGCTGGTTCAATAGAAAAAGTAATCAGTCTATTGGGGAAAAAGAACACAGGCAAGAAAACCCCAAACGATGATAGTGAATTGGGCTACTCAGATTTCACCCTGGCACTCACTTTTCATTTACCCCACCCACAACAAAAAAACATGAAATTGTCCCCAATGCATAAAAATTGAAATACTAGAGTGGTAGGTGAAGCAAACCTGCGGCACAAAGCACCGACGATCAGCAAGCTGGTAGGTACGATTCCCCGGAACCCACGTCCTCTGTAATCTGGACACCCTCAGTGGTGTCCTCAGCAACAACAACACTATCAGCAGTGCCTCCCGCTATCTCCACAGTTGGGGAGCTAGACGCCCCAGCCGCTAACTCTCCTGCTCTCATCTAGTGCGCCTCCTCCTCAGCAAGTGAGACTCTCCTCGCAGCCTCCATCTCACAGGTCTCCTTCTTCCGTGCTCGCGCCTCGTCCTATGCTCGACCCCCATGCCTTTTGGCATGCTCTCGAGGAGGAGGTTGTGGAATCTCTGAGGTGGCGAATAATGCCGCCAACACTGTGTCTTCAGCACGCTCTACAGTAGGTGCCTCAGATTCAGGCACCCTAGCCTCTAAGATCGTCTCAATATCTGCGCGAAGACTGTCGACCGCAGCCTGGAGGTCGACACATCCACCGGAGAGGCTGTCCGGGCTAGAACCCGCAACTCAAAAGCGTCCAAGCGCTGGTGAACCTCAGCGATCTTCCGCTCTGTATGCTGGACCATTTTCCGCTTCAAGCGTTGTTCTGCCTTGGTAATAGACCTCTTCATCTATGGCTGGATATGATGCAGAAGTGTAGCCATTTGGGCCTCTAATTTTTTGACCCTAGCAAGCGGGACAAGCGCGGGTAGAGGGGCTGTGCGAGAGGAGCTCGGGGCATTACTACAACCCGGGATAGACTCGACCGGGGTAGTGTCTGTGGACGCCACATGCGTAGCCGTGCGGGCCTGGGCTACTGTATCATCCTAATCGTCAGCAAGTGGGGGCATCTCTGGACGGGTCCCTCTGTGTGGATCCAACTCATTGGCCTCATCTCTGATGAGGCCGACATCAACATGGCTCTGCGGGGTCTTGAGATTATCGACATGCCATATAGGCACACCTACGGACCTGCAGAGAGAAAAGATCATGCACGGGAAAGGGTAAGTAGTTGTGATCTTGAAAGCCCCCTCGTGCATGACTTCCGGTAGATGCCATGCAAAATCCACCTCGAACCCGGCTATCATCGCCACCATAAGTAATGATCGATCCCATGTTACGATATTATCAACGGCTGTGGGGGAAAGGCACTGGCGGAATATCAACCACAAGAACTTCGCCGTGAAAGTTAGGTTGGCCTTCTTGATGGCCCCCTTTGGGTTGGTCACCAAGTCGGCACCCTCTGCATCTACTGACAGGTGCAGGGCCATCCACCTCTTGGTGGTCTCTCTCAACTATGCCTCGTTCAAGAACTGGCCATCTTTAATATGATGTCATTGGTAGTCAAGCTCGGCAGTGAAATGAAGTCCGGTTAGCATCAACACTCTCGCCGTATAGAAACCGGCAGACGGCAGGTAGGGAAATATCGACCTGAACGCCCCGTTCAGGGACTTGCTTCAGTGGGGCCTGTTTGGACGGGGCAGCCCGCCTATCCATCTGTGATGTGAGAGTCCCTATGTAGGATGCATAGAACTCTCGGACCATCTCTTCACTATAACGTCCCAACGGACGTGCTGTCCACTCTAGGCGATGTCTGCTGAAGAGATTGTGGATCTCGGGCATCATCGCCAGACTCCCTTTAAGGACTCGCCGCTCACATGTATGTGTTTGAGTCATAACTCCTTTGTCATTCACGAACTTGGCGTCGGAGTAGACTTGAAATTGCCCATCGACACACAACCTGTTGGGCTGGTCAGTAGCCGGAGTAAGGGCATGAGCAGGTGAACCTGATGTGGATTCCGAATTATCAGCCTCATCAGACGAGGACGAAGCTGCAGCGGTGGCGGGTGCAGGAACCTCAGCAGAGCCAGAGGCTTTCTCCGTCCACGAAACTCCTAAGGAGCCAGACGCTCCTTCTTCATTGGTGGCTGACCCAGAAGGTATGCCGGTAAGTGTGCGCTCCTCATCATACAGGAAGGTAGTGACTACGCCGGACGCCACATTTTTGGGTGTGGCTCTGGTGGCACGTGAAGCACGGGAAGGGGAGGAAATGCCTGGGGGCACGTACTAGGGGTCACGCTCATCATCATATCCAATGAACAGGTGGGCAGACAAGGCAACAGACTTCAATCGCCCGTGTACATAGACTCGGTCTTGTTTGGGTGCCATTGTAGATAGTACCTGGAAAGGATCAATATTAGTACGAGTAGTGGCAAACAAGACAAGAAAAACCGCCCAAAAAAATTAAAATAAAATGAGATGTCTATTGTAAAAGTGACACACGACGGGCCTGGTTACGGCTCGTCGTGACTATGACAGACCGTCATGGGGTCCCCGGCAATGGCGCCAAAATTTGATATGCTCAAACTTACTTCTCAAATAAGAAGTAAAGCGGTCGTGTCAAGTAAATAACCCAACTAGTGAGGTTGGGATCGTTCCCACGAGGAAAATAGTTTAGACTTAACTTTAACCTAATATTACTATTGGTCGGTCTATTACTTCCTTGGAAAGCAAAAACGATAAAAGGGGGTTTCTATTTCTAGATGAATGAGAATAAGTAACGAAATTGAAAAAGACACTTAACAGCTTTGAATGTTGGAGTTTAATGAATTAATCAATTATGTATTTCTAAATCCTTGTTCCGGCATCTAGAAAATCTCACTCCGCACCTTGGTCCTGCTACGTGTGTTGCTATCCTAACCCTTTTCTTTACCTCATATTAAGTGTTGTATTCGATATTTGAATAAGTTATTACTCGTACAAATCAATACTAACCTATTAGATAGTATACACTAAATCTATGTTGATAATTCTTTTCCTATTATCTACCTCCTTGGTCCGGCAAGTAACATTAAGGCGAGTTCTAACGTTGGCCATTTGTTAAAAAGACTTCTAAACGAAAGAATTATTAATGCATGCAAGACAGTATTCTAAAATTGTTATTTTAGTTAGGTTTTACCTCATTATTTGCCTATGGTTCCCACAACCCTAGTTATGGAGTTTTGTTACCCATAGTCATAATCACAATATTCAAATATATTGTTTAAGAATTCATTTACTTACTTCAATGAGAAAGAGTAAAATCCGAAAGTTTGCTTTATTAATCACCAAAAATAACCACTAATCACTTGGAAGAATCTCAAAGTAATCAATAATCTCACAAAAAATCTAATGATAATCAAAAGTCTAACAATACATTGTCTACTAATATAGTGTCTAACAATACGGAGTCTAACCTCAAAAACGAGGTTTTTCGAACTATTTATAGAAAATAAAAACCTAATTAAACAAGGACTCTATTTGCTGGAAATCTATCAAAATGTGGCTAGGTCGACGGACCTCGCGACAGATCATCGTGGTCACGACGAACCGCCATGGACTCCGTCGTCCCATACTTGTGCAATTTCTTTTGCTTCTCTCATCATTACCCTCGACGGCAAGTATGCCGGACCGTCATAGGCACAACAGTCCGTCGAGAGTCTTCGTTTCAAAACACTTAAACTCTTTGAATATTGGTACTGGGACTACTTCTCTGAACTTCACGACGAACCTGCAAGACGGACCGTCATAGACACGACGGACCATCATGGACTCCGTAACCCCACACTTGGTCAGACTTCCACATCTTCCTTCAGCAGCTGCACTACGCTGCCTCCTACGGACCGTCATAAGCACGACGGACCGTCACAAGCTCCGTAGGTTGTCTCTTCTGCATTTCTTTGCTCAAAATCTCCGCATTCATCTTTGGACAGATTTCCTGCAAATAAAGAGAAACTTATATAACAATTAGGACAAAAAGGCTTTTGGACACACTAAACATAACGAAAAAGTATTAATAATACCGTGACACCACGGTATATAAACACCCTCAACTTAAATTCGTTGTTTGTTCTCAAGCGACGCAATATGACTAAATGCAAAATATTTGAACAATTGTATCCATGTTTTATCGTTTGCAATCATTTGGCTACCAATCCCGATTAATCTCATCATATCTGTGCATGCTATCACTACTAGGCTTGAATTATGTAGGATCAGAACATGACACAGACTCACCATGCACTAAGACCTATCCTCTTCAATTTCTCACCGAGGTGCTAACAATTCCGGAATTGCAACTAGTGTCCTCACTTTAAGACAAAATCCTCATTTTCACACAATGATTTCAGTTTGAGTATAACGATTACTTTTTAACCCTCGCTCTGTGAACAAATTCACACTCATTCATACCTATCGCCATAAGCTTGCCCTTATTTTCACTTCCTTAAGTTCACTATACAACCCTTAGGATCACGATAGGACTTTCTTAGCTTGTAACATGGTCTCACGGTCAGGTAGGGTGTATTTAGGTATACTTTTGTGACTTTTTTACCCTTCTAGACATATCGGCTAAACATACCATTTTCTAACATTTTATCACGACCAGTTTCTCATATTCTTTCACCTTGCTATATTCTCTTCTTTCTTCATTTGTGTAAGTGACTCTCTTCTTTTCTTGCTTGTATTTCTTGTATATTTTCTTTTTCTTTACTTTTCTTTCAACTAATCCTTGAGTCACTTTACTTTTGTTATTTCTCTCTCTTTGTTCATTCAACCCCACTTTCAAGAGCATTCCTCATAATAGCGACCCTCAACTCATTGCTTGCCATGAGTCAAAGTACACAATACCCAAAGTTGTGTCAGGGCCATAACGAAAGGTTTTTTACTGCATTAGCCACCCTCAACTTATGCTTTTGGCATAAGCTGAGGTGCACATGTCCAAGGAGGGACCAGGGACAACACATTATTCCCAGAAAAAATCAATTAGGGTGAAAAAGAAAGGTCTAATTTAAGCTCAGATCATTTGGATCAAAGAAGGATAAATTTCATTTGGTTTTCTTTTATTTAGGCTAAAAATGGGCTATATTAAATAAGGGCCTATGATCCTTTTCTAATTGTCTATTACAACTTACTTTTAGTAGGATTAACCAGGCATGTTCTAGCTCAGTACAAATAGTGGACTTTTCAAATCTTCCTCACACTCACTTCATATCTCATCACTCTACCAGATTATCAGACACCTAGTTCGAATTTTAGACTTAGGGTAATGCAATGGTGTTCCTCTATGTCATTCTTATAGCCACACATTTATCAGTTACTATTCCTAGTCGTGCATGATTTTCCAATTTATCAGGATATCATTTTAGCCATCATGCTCCAGAATTAAACTATGTACAAAAGATATAGACATGCCGGCTCAACAGAAAAAGTAATTAGTCTCTTAGGGCAAAAGAACACAGGCAAGAAAACCCCAAAAGAGGATAGTGAATTGGGCTAATCATACTTCACCCTAGCACTCACTTCCCATTTACCCCACCCCCAACAAAAAAACATGCAATTGTCCCCAACGCATAAAAATTTAAATACTAGAGTTGTAGGTGGGTCCGGTTCGCCGGAACCCACGTCCTCTGTACTCTGGACACCCTCACTGGTGCCTCAGCAACAACAGCACTATCAGCTGTGTCTCCCGCTATCTCTAAAGTTCGGGAGCTAGACGCCCTAGCCACTAACAATCCTGCTCTCATCTGGTGCGCCTCCTTCTCAGCAAGTGAGGCTCTCCTCGCAGCCTCCATTTCATGGAGCTCCTTCTTCCGTGCTCACGCCTCGTCATCTGCTCGACCCCTACGCCTCTTTTTATGCTCTCTAGGGGGAGGTGGTTCAATCTCTGAGGTTGCAAATAAGGCCGCCAACACTGTGTCTTCAGCAGGCTCGATAGAAGGGGCCTCAGACTCAAGCACCCTAGCCTCTAAGATCGTGTAAATATCTACGCGAAGACTGTCAACCGCAGCCTGGAGAGTCGACACATCCACCAGAGGGGATGGCCGGGCTAGCACCCGCAACTTAAAAGTGTCCAAGCGCTTGTGAACCTCAGCGATCTTTCGCTCTGTATGCTGGACCATTTTCTGCTCCAAGCGCTCTTCTGCATTTGTAATAGACCTCTGCATCCACGGATGTATATGATGCAGAATTGTAGCCATTTGCGCCTCAAATTTTTGGACCCTAGCAAGCATGACAAGCGCAGGTAGAGGGGATGTGTGAGAGGAGATGGGGCCAGTGCTACTACCCAGGATAGACTCGACCGGGGTAGTGTCGGTGGACGCCGCCTGTGTAGCTATGCGAGCCGTGGCTACCGTATCAGCCAGATCGTCAGCAAGTCGGGACAGATCTAGACAGGGACCTCTGCGTGGATCCAACTCATTGGCCTCATAGGCAACAGTTCCCTGCGGGGTCTTGAGCTGATCAACGTGACATATAGGCATACCTGCGGACTGGCAGAGAGAAAAGATCATGCAAGGGAAAGAGTAAGTAGTTGTGACCTTAAAAGCCCTCTAGTGCATGACTGCCCGTAGAAGCCATGCAAAATCCACCTCTAACCCGGCTATCATCGCCTCCATCAGTACTGCTCGATCCCATCTAACGATATTATCAGCGGCTGTGGGGGAAAGGCAGTGGCGGACAATCAACCACAAGAACTTCGCCGTGAAAGTTAGGTTGGCCTTCTTGATGGCCCCCTTTGGCTCGGTCACTCCGTCGGCACCCTCTCATCAATTTATAGGTGCAGGGCCATCCACCTCTTGGTGGTCTCTCTCAGCGATGGCTCGCGCAGGAACTGGCTATATTTAACAAGCTGCCATCGGTAGTCAAACTCAGCAGTGAGAGGGGTCCGATTAGCATCAACACTCTCGCTGTATAGAAACCAGCGGATAGAAGGCAGGGAATTATCAATCTGAAAGCCCCGTGCTCAGACCTTCTCTAGTGGGGCCGGTTTAGAGGGGGCACCCCGCCTATCAATCTGTGATCGGAGAATCGATACGTAGGATGCAGAGAACTCTCGGACCGTTTCTTTACTATAACGTCCCAACGGACGTGCTGTCCACTCCAGGCGATGTCTGCTGAAGAGATTGTGGATCTCAGGCATCGTCTGGACACTCCCAGTAAGGACCCGCCGCTCTAATGTGAGTGATCGAGTCATAACTCCATTGTCATTCAAGAACATGGCGTCGGAGTAGACTTGAAATTGCCCGTCCACACACCACCGGTTGTGCTGGTCAGTAGCCGGGGTGAGGGCATAAGCTGGTGAACCTTATGTGGATTCCGAACTGTCAGCATCATAGGACGAGGGTGACGCTGCAGTAGTGGCGTGTGCGGGAACCTTTGCAGAGCCAGAGGCTTCCTCCGACCACGAAACTCCTAAGGAGCCAGACGCTCCTTCTTCATAGGTGGCTGACCGAGCAGGTGTGCCGGTTAGTGTGTGCTCGTCATCAGACTCGGAGGTAGTGAATACGCCAGACGCCACCTTTTTAGGTGTAGCTCTTGTGGCACGTGAAGCACGGGAAGGGATGGAAGTGCGTGGGGGCACGTACTCGGGGTAACGCTCATCATAAGAGCAAATGACCAGGCGGGCAGATGGGGCGACAGACTTCGATCACCCGTGTGCATAGACTCGGTCTTGTTTGGGTGCAATAGTAGATATTACCTGGAATGGATCAATATTAGTACGAGTAGTGGCAAACAAGACAAGCAAAACCACCCAAAAAAATTAAAATAAAATTACATGTCTATAGTAACAGTGACACACGACAGGCCTGGTTACGGCTCATCGTGACTATGATGGGGTCCCCGGTAATGGAGCAAAAATTTGATACACTCAAACTTACTTCTCAAATAAGAAGTAAAGCGGTCGTGTCAAGTAAATAACCCAATTAGTGAGCTTGGGATCGTTCCTATGAGAAAAATAGTTTAGACTTAACTTTAACCTATTATTACTATTGTTCGGTCAATTACTTCCTTGGAAAGCAAAAACAATAAAAGGGGGTTTCTATTTCTAAATGAATGAAAATAACTAACGAAATTGAAAGAGACACTTAACAGCTTTGAATGTTGGAGTTTAATCAATTAATCAAATTAACTAGGGTTTACTTTTTCCACACATGTTCATAACTTGATAATTCTAACTATAACAATTATTTACTAGTATTTTGCATGCAAAGTATAAGTTATGTATTTCTAAATCGTTTGTCCGGCATCTAGAAAATCTCACTCCGCACCTTTGTCCGGCTACATGTGTTGCTATCCTAACCCTTATCTTTACCTCATATTAAGCATAGTATTCGATATTTGACTAAGTTATTACCTCGTACCAATCAATACTAGCCTATTAGATAGTATACACTAAATCTGTGTTGATAATTCTATTTCTATTTGGTCCGGCAAGTAGCATTAAGGCAAGTTCTAACATTGGCCATCCGTTAAAAATACTTCTAAGCGAAAGAATTATTAATACATGCAAGACACTATTCTAGAATTGTTATTTTACCTAGGTTTAACCTAATAATTTGCCTATGGTTCCCACAACCCTAGTTATGGAGTTTAGTTACCCATAGTCGTAATCACAATATTCAAATATATTATATAAGAATTCATGTACTTACTTCAATGAGAAAGAGTAAAATCCGAAAGTTTGCTTGATTAATCACCAATAATCACTTACAAGAATCTCAAAGTAATCAATAATCTCACAAAGAGTCTAATGATAATCAAAAGTATAACAATACAGTGTCTACTCATACGGTGTCTAACAAAACGGAGTCTAACCTCAAAAAACGAGGTTTTTCAAACTATTTATAAAAAATAAAAACCTAATTAAACAAGGACTCTATTTTCTGGAAATCTATCAAAACGCGGCTGGGTCGATGGACCTCGCGACGGATCGTCGCGGTCATGATGGACCGTCATGGACTCCGTCGTCCCATACTTGTGCAATTTCTTCTGCAGCTCTCTTCATTACCCTCGACGGCAAGTATGACAAACCATCATAGGCACAATGATCGTTGAGGGTCTTCAATTCAAAACACTTAAACTCTTTCAATATGGGTACTGGACTACTTCTCTGAACTTCATGACGAACCTGCAGGACGGACCGTCATAGACACTACGGACCGTCATGGACTCTGTAAACCCATACTTGGTCATACTTCCCCATCTTCCTTCAGCAGCTGCACTACGCTGCCACCTACAAACCGTCACAAGCACGATGGACCATCACAAGCTCCGTAGGTGGTCTCTTCTGCATTTCTTCGCTCAAAATCTCTGCATTCATCTTTGGACAGATTTCCTGCAAATAAAGAGAAACTTATATAAAAATTAGCACAAAAAGGCTTTTGGACACACTAAACTTAAGGAAAAAGGATTAATAATACCTTGAAACCACGGTATATCAATGAACTTAGTGTGAAATTTTTTATAAAGGCGATGATGGGTATTTGGTTAGTCATTTTTTCTCTTGCACTCTTTACTTCAATTATGATGGATTGTATTTTGTGATTATGTAATGCAACTAAAGTATGACATGTGATTATATTTAGGATTATATGATGTGATTAATATTAATATTATGGCTTCATATGATTATGTTGAATGTGAGATCATTGTAAGGTTATGATAAAGCAAGATTGAAGATTGTTTCTCTTTTGTGCATTAGATGATAAGATGATGTTGTGTTGATCTTGCTAATGATGGTTGTGTGATTAAAGGAGGTTCTCATCCTATTACTAATGAGCTAAATTATATTATATACAAGGGTAGTCTCCTATGACTTAAATTAAGTTACAATTGTTGAATAATGACTTAATGGCATTTCAAAAAAGGGTATATAGCATAGCACCAAGTGAACTTAACAATGAGAGGTGTTGACTCACGTATAGAAAGGAGATTCACCAAACATTCTCATTATTTGAGGGCTCCAATTACTAATGGTCATGTAGAGGGTTCAAGACATATCTCCTAGTTCCATAACTATTGTAGGCTCCATACTAGTGGATCCACCTTGAATGTTATGTTCATGTTTGTTCCTACCTTGGCAAGTAGACCACATTCTTTCCGTGTAGGGTATAATGACACTCGATTCGACGTTTATCTCACATGGTCTCTTGCCACTTAAGGTGATTGTTCTCGCAAGTAAAATTAAAGTAATAAAGTGAACTCCAACTTGGGTGACTTAAGTGGTTCTTTTTAGTGTAGGTTGTGGTATGAGACTCTACCTGTACATTGCACTAGTTGGTCTTGAGGAATGTCCTAGGAGGTTATTCTTATGTTCTTAAAGTAATGATATGTGTATGTTAACTTTACATGTTGATTATTCTATATGATTGTAGGCTCACTTATGATCATGTTATTGGTCTATATGGTACGAATGATGATGACTACTCATGATGATGATGACTACTTATGATTCTATGTTATATGAAGTTAGATATCACATATGATCTCTTTCCGTGTTACTTGATTATGTGGGGTTATGGGACTTCACATTATGATTGCACTTGTATGGTTTGGATGTGATTGTTTATAAGGTTCTTATAAGCTTTGATGATATGACCTCTTGTACATGCTTTGTTGTTATGACATTATGTTGGAGTTTCTTTGGTTATGTGATCTTCATATGCTACTATATATGTGACACGACTTTGTGTTTGTAATATTCATGTTTACTTGATTTTAATGATGATATTGGTCTTGTGTTGCATATGGACTTGTCTTAAAGAAATGTGCTCATTGACTTGGATGTGTTCTTATATGTGCATTAAGTCTTTAAAATGTAACTTCGCGTGACATTGAATAAAATGTCTCTTTAGGCATGATTAAAAAGATTTTATGTGCATATGTTTCCATACTTAGTACAAGTGGATTTACTAACCCATATTCTTTCCCTTTTTCCCTAATAAGGTAGGTTCGGGCCGTTGTAGTATCAAGGTCGATTGCATGAAGACTTGGACTTTTCCCCATGTTTTGGTAGGTCATCTAGTTTCGAGAATGGTTCTATGTACTCTATCTTTATAGTATTTCTATACTCTAAAGACATTCACTTCTCTCCTATTATTGAAGACATTGTTGTAAGATCTATGTGGAAATTATGAACTTGTATTAAGGGCTATGCCCGAATGTTCTACTTCATTTTAGATGGTTTAATGTGATATCATATTATTATATTAAATTCTCACAGGTTATATATATTGTCTGAACGAGAATCCTATGTAAGTTTCCGATGCGACAAGTCTAAGTAAACTTCCAAGTAGTATGTTAGAGGTCTATGTAAACCTCAATATATAAATTATTCTCCATATAACTTTTAAAGACGCCACCCCGTTGTTTCTTAAATTTAAAATTTGACGTTCAAGGATTTCCACCGGAATATATTCATTAGAAAGTTCCTCATTCACTCCCAACCATTCAATAGGGTGAATAGACATCGTATCACCTATACATCTCTTACGCATGATGACATGAAATACCGGATGAACCAAAGCTATACACTAGGTAATTTAAAGTCATAAGAAAACTTTTTGGCTAAATGCAATATCTCATATAGACCCACATACTGGGGACTAAGATTCCCCTTCTTAGTGAATCTTATCATCCCTTTCATTGGTAAAATATTTAACCACACGTTATTACCAACAAGTTCAATGTCTCTTGTTATTGTTGGAACAAGACATTTGCCAACTATAGGCCTTTTTCAATCTATCCCTTATCACTTAAATTTTCTCCAAAGATTCATATTTTATTTAGGGACCAAGGAATGAAGACTCACCAACCTAAAACCACCCAATCGGAGACCTACAACTCCTAGCATAGATTTCTTCAAAAGGAGCCGTGACAATAATCAAATGGTAGCTATTATTATAAGAGAACACAATAAACGATAAGTTATTGTCCCAAGTCCCTTCAAAGTCTATTACACAAGCTCTTAACCTATCTTTTAGGGTTTTAATGGTATGTTCCGCTTAACCGTCCGTTTGAGGATGAAAAGCGGTGCTAAGATTCACTTGTGTACCCAACCTTTTTTAAAAAATCTTCCAAACGCGAGAAGTGAATTGTCAACATCTATCCTATATGATGGAGAAAGGGATCCCATGAAGACTCAAAATCTCATCATATAGATTCAGGCATAATCCTCCGCTGAATAAGTAGAATTGACGGGGATAAAGTCCACAACCACCCATAGAGAGTCATTTTGCCTTCGTGTCCGAGGAAAACCCACTACAAAGTCCATATTAATGTTTTCTGTTTTCAAGCAGGAACATGCTTTTCTTGAAGTATGACACCCGACTATTGGTTCTCGTATTTATATTGTTAGCAATTTGGGTACCTAGCCTAAAATTTCGATATATCCCTTTTCAAGCCTTTCACTAATGGAACTCTTGGAGATCACGGTAAATTTCTGTGGCACCTGGATAAATAGAATATCGGGTTCCATGAGATTCCTCCAAAATTTTCCTCCTCAAATCATCAACATCTTGCACACACAACCTAATATATTCATAATATATGTCACATAACATAAGGAAAGGATTTTGGAGTGACCCCATGGTTAGATCACAAGCCCCAGTTTTTCGTCACAATATGAATTCTAGAAATAGAAGTTTTGAAGGGCTTAATGGAGAAACTTATCCTTGAATCAACATCCCCATACCTTGTTTTATGGTATTCCATGAGTTTGAAAGAAAAAAAGGTGAGTCTTGAGTGCCCTAGATTGAGTTCTACCTTGTTCTTCAATGGTGGATTAGAGAGAGAATTTGTGTGAGAGAGAAAGTGGGTTTTCATTTTTATGATTGTAGTTATAAGGTGGAAAACTTTTTTTTATTCTTTTAATACTCTTTAATATACCTAACAAACTATTTGTAGTCATACTTAAGTTTTAATCAAATGATTAACTAATTACCTAAATTACCCTCTACTAGGCAGTGAAGATAATTCCCATTGATGAGTCCCCGTTTATGGGGCTTCAATGCATTGACAGACCATACTGGTCACTCATCAATTGGGGCTGAGATTGGTTTTTGGGGGCCAAGTTAGAGGATACCAAGTTGGACTCACGAACTCCATTGACGAGGCATCAATGGCTCTTGTGAACCCAAGCTGTTTTTGATAGCTTTTTGTACTCTTTCTTAGGTCCTCTAATGGGTCTTTTCTAGGGTCCTAGGGTTGTCGTGCCTTAACTTTTTAGTATTCCAATCTGAATTTATATTTGAGAATATTTTAGGACCTTAACAATAATGCCCCCAAAAATGAACTAGGTTGAACAAGAGATTCACTTTTGTTTTATGGGTTAATAACTTGTTAAAATAATTAAGAATATTTTTATAATTAAGTTTTAAAGAATTTTGAAGTTGAACGTCAAGGGACGACCAAGACGTTCGTAAACTAGTCTTTTGTGTGCTAGTGTGTCCTTGTATGTTGTGCATGATTTCGTGTGTTGTTTGGAGTACAAAATCAGTGGGGTTGAACTCATAACCTATATGGTCATGTTTAGTGTCAAAAACTCCGGGTACGACTCCCCAATGACTAACCTAAGGGTCCTCGAGGAGGACCCAAACATTGGCAAAACAAGTTTCCCAATGCAGCAAGTTTTGTTCTTGGAAGAATCCAGTACGCCTAGCGGACTTCATTCACTCAAGGACAAAGGTATGGTCCGTGTCGCGGTCTATAATATCCCAAAAATATTTTTAAAAATCTTGAGGTAACAGCTCTACGCGGACTTTTCCTTCGACGATAATTCCAAAAATTTAAGTTAAGTTTGAATTATCTAAAAGAGGCCTTTTAATGTAGGGGTGTTTTAGGTATTTTGGGGTGTATTATATATTAATTTTAGGTCATTATACAGCCATTCACCCATTAAAAAAAAACCCAAACCCTAAATTACAAAACAAAATTTAAAAATCCTCAAAAAGTTCTTCTCCTCCAAAATTCACTCAACCCTCCATTGAAGTTCAAGGTCTTGGAGCTTAAGCTATAGATTCCAACGGATTTTTTATTCAATTTTATTATGTTTTGATTTATTAATTTATGGGATTTCATTATCGATGGCTATCTATCACCTTATAGAAAATTGTAAAGTGATTTCCAAAGATCTTAAAGTTCATGAAAAAGTTCAATTTTCGCTCTTAGTCATGTGTTCTTGCATCAAACATTTTCAAA
This sequence comes from Solanum peruvianum, assembly GCA_027705065.1. Classification (NCBI taxonomy): domain Eukaryota; kingdom Viridiplantae; phylum Streptophyta; class Magnoliopsida; order Solanales; family Solanaceae; genus Solanum; species Solanum peruvianum. The sequence continues at coordinate 10,629,588 of JAKWJD010001762.1, read as the reverse complement.
TGATTAAATATGATGTCATTGATGTTAAATGATGTTTTCCTATGAATAATCCATGAACCCTTGATCTTCTCAAAACCATAAACTTGGCTTATGAAGTGGGTCTATTGCTTATGTTCTAATGTTAATGAAATTTTTATTATAATGAGTTGTATATTTGATTTCTATGGTTAATTATGCTATATATTTTGAATTTTTGGAGATGTTATGAAATGGTCATATTGGCTATTGGAAGAAGGTAAGTTTACCTAATTTTCATAGTTAATGTAGAATTAATATATAATTGCTATTGATTTGTAAGGTCCACTTATGGTAGCGTTGTTTATGTGTTGTATATGATGATGATCATGGACTTTCAGTATATTATGTGAATTGTAGTGGTATCCATGTTAGGGTTCTGTGTGAAGGTATATAATGTGAAGTGTGTTATATTAAGTAATGTGACTATTCAAGGTTTAAGGCTTAGATTAATGAAAAGTAAAGGATGATGTGATGTCTACATGATATTGAATGAGTGCTATAAAACTATGATTCTTCTCTAATTGATGATATATCAAATGAAGGACTAGTAATTATCCTTATAGAATAATGTGGTATCTTGTGTTGGTAGACTTAGTTGTCCCTACTTGGTACTTGAATGATATTGGGTAAATGATATTATGAATGTTCTGTCTTGATATTGGTAGACTTAGGTCTCTGTTCTTGATACATGAAAGTAATGTGAATATGTGATATCTTGACTTAATAGGCTTAGCCACCCTTGTCATGTATGTGTATGAATGAATAAAAAAATAAAAGTCTTAGGATCGGTAGACCTAAAGTAGGTGACCTTCTATGAAAGATTAATACGGAACCTTGAATATGAAAAGAAGGTTTAGAATGTGAAACCTTGAATATGAAAAGAAGGTAATATTGAAGCCTTGATTGGTATACCGAAATGGTTCCCTTCTTCAGCGGAATGATGGACTTAGAGGTAGGTTGGATAGAATGACAAGAAACCATCTCTAAGAAAGTCATAAAAGCTATCCTTACAGAGTTTGATTTAGAGCCCTAGTGGACCCATTTTTGGTAAGGGTACTATTAGTTATTAGGACTAAGAAATGGTAGCTTCTGATGTACCTTTATGTGAACGAACTTACTCTATGAGAACCAAGTCAAAACACCGAGTGGATATGCTTCTGGTAGTAGCTCTACTCAAATATAAGACTAGAGTACAAACAAGACCTTCATATCCTTGAACCATGTGCCAACAAAGGGTGAGTCCTAGTTGTACCTTCGGCAAGTAGAACACCTTCCACGGTGTGGGGTCCTTATGACACCAGACTCCATACATAGATAGTATGGTCTATATCGGTTAATGCCTATTCTTATTATGTGGGATTTTCACATTAGTATTGGATAGTAACTACAATGTGTAGGTAGTGGGAAAAAACTCTATCTACGCATGGCACGAGTAGTCCTTGAAGATGCAAGGATGAGTTCCTTAGGTCCATCAAGGCCATTATGTAAAGTCCTCTATTTGATTACTTGTCTCTTAAATGGTTCCAAATGAATATTATTGTCTTAGAAAAAGCATGTTGAATAGAAAGGTTCTTGTCTAGGGTAGCTTTTAGGTTTAAAAAGCATGTTGAATAGAAAGGTTCTTGTCTAGGGTAGCTTTTAGGTTTGCTTAGGTGTGCTTGGAGAGGGTGTATGAGCGTTCTTTAAATGTCTTACCTAGATGAGGCTTAGAGTAACCTTAGGTAGGGAGTTTAAATGATGTAAATGCTTACTTGATGAATATGGAACTAAGTATTATGTGATGAAAAGAAATATCTTTACTGAAAAAAGTCTTGAGGATCGTCTAAGTATGTCTGAAGGGGTTGTATGGGCAGGCTCTTCATATCTTACTTAGGTGGGTCTTAGGATAACTTTATTAGGGGATCTAAATGCTTAAATGGATTATAAGTGAGTATGTTCATGTCTTGTGGATTATTTGGGAATTGTCTTATTTGTGATTGTTGACTTGTATTATGTGTCTTAAACTCTTATTTCTAAGTATTTATCAAAATGTCATGAAAGCATGTTTATGTACTAAACATCACTTTTTCATAGTTTTTACATGGCTTCCATACTTTGTGTATAAAATGTGCTAACCCCTTCTTTTCCCTTTTTTACCAAAGTGAAGGGATTAGATGTTTTGATATGTTATGGGTGATGGACGGGTTTCTAAGGGTTAAATATGAAATTTTGGTGAGTCCTTATAGATTTGAGGACGAGACCCACATGTTCGATTTATGGCTTTTACTGTTTATTTCATGTCTTGTCTGGTCTTAGTCACAAATGTTGTACTCTAAAGTATATATGGTTTAATGAGACATTGTAAATGTAGAATAATTTTGAGAGTCTTCCGCTTGCTAGTTAATGAAAGTATTCTCCGTGTGCGAAGAAAGTTTTAAGTTCCTACTATTTTGAGTATCATAGGAAATGAATGATACATGAGGCATGTATGAGACCTCTAAGAGGCGATTATGCCTTGTAACTTCTAGGGGGTGCTCCCCGAACGTTACATTAACCTCACATTTAGACCTCCTTAGGAGATTAGGCTACCATTTACGCTTTAGTATAGGTCATTAGACATACAGGGTGTTACACATTCTTTATAAACTATTTCATAATTAAAGGCTTAATGAAACTTAAAAGGGAATTGTTCTTAGCACCGAGTGGATATAATTATGAGATGGGTTCCTTCACCTTAGGAGTTGGGTTCCTTATACGGTGTCTCGTGATATGGAAGCCCAGACTATAGGAGTATAATGTTTCTAGAAGTAATCTCGATATCCCCTAGCTATGTGCCTGCATAGGTCTTAGGTAGTGGATCCACCATATACTAGGTATGTCCGTTTCACGTTTGGCAAGTGAAACACCTCTTTTCGGTATGGGGTAGGACACCAGATTCCATGTAGCTCGATGGTCTATGGTTGTTATTGGTAATCTCCTTATGTTTTAAGAATATGAATAAAGATATCAATAAGACATAGTATTTAAGAATATGAACTCTAACTAGTTCTTTATTGAGGGATACAATGTAACGACCTGTTTAGTCGTTTGAGCAGTAGATTTTACTCTGGAAAACTGGGCCATACTACGGACAACCTTGACGGACCGTCATAGGCACGATGGCCCGTCAAGGGTGATCATTGCACATACTTAGAAATTCTGAAATTGGGTACTAAAATCGACTCTCTGTAAATTGTGACGGACCTGCAGGACGTGCCGTCACATCCACGACGAACCGTCGTGAGTTTCTGTTGCAAAACACTTCACTTTGAGAATTTGGTCAAGAAACGAGTTTCTGACGTCATGACGGAGGTGCAGGACTGGACCGTCACAGAGGGGTGACGGGGCCGTCACAGCCCACCTGAAGTTGGGAGGTTGCGACGGCGCATCGTGACGGACCGTCGCAGGCACGACGGGCCCATCACAGGCTGCACAATCCGAGGCAGTTTAGGATTTCTCTTCACACGTTTTAAGGGTCGTTTTGACTATTCTTTCCTTAATTATAAAGATTGAGGGTTAACATAATAAGTCTAATTACTTAGGGGTTAAAAAGGGTAACCTTAAGTTAATAGTGGGGTTTATTGTCCTTTTTCACACTTAATTATATGATTAATTAGGGTAATATAAAGAGGGTTTGAACATAAGAAAACAAATGAGAAAGAACAAAAAGAGTAGAGAGAGCAGTCGATCAAAGGGGAGAAAACAAAGCTTGGGAATTTCTTGCTTGATCACTAGTCTTCGGTGGAGGTAGGTTATGGTTTTTACGATATTCGTAGTGAACTCTTAATAGTGAATAATATGTGTTGATGATATTGTAAACCTGTCTATATGCTTATTGTATGCTTGTATGAATATGATCATGTGATTTTGATGAAACAAGCATGATGAAAACCATTGAATCCCAAATCTTGAAAGAAACTTTAATCTATGATATTAATGATGATGGCTTGGTATAAAAAGCGGCTTGACGAATTAAAGTAATGGGATTGATGATGCCTTAGTATAGAGAAGGCTGGACGAATGGATAGAATGAATGTAGTGGATCGAGTGTCAACGTTCCGGACACATAGTATTAGTGGATCGGAGTGTCACGTCGACACATAGTATTAGTGGGACGGGTGTCACGAACCGTCACGTAGATATAGGGGATCGGAGTGTCACGTACCGACACATATAGGGGATCGAGTGTCACGAACCGACACGTAGATATAGGGGAGATATAGGGATCGAGTGTCACGTACCGACACATATAGGGGATCGGAGTGTCACGTTCCGACACATATAGGGGATCGGAGTGTCACGTTCCGACACATATAGGGGATCGGAGTGTCACGTTCCGACACATAGTGGTAGGGGATCGGAGTGTCACGTACCGACACAAGAGGAAGAAAGATAATGAATATTGAAAGATGTTAATCTACTCACCTAATGAACTTATTTCCCAAATGAGTGTGGTATTGAGGCTTGAGCCCTCATGGACGAACTTGATGGTATTTATTGACGATTATATATTTGTTGTTGCTACATGTGAGTTTATAGTTGATTTATAATATTACTTGATATATATTATCTTCTATTTTGAGTTGGCCGATGATATCTACTCAGTACGTGTGGATGTACTGACCCCCTACTTTTATGTTTTTCCCTTTGTTATTTGTGTTATGCAGCAAACGTTCCGTCAACTTCAACACAATAGTAATTCGGGCCAGATTTCGTCATACCGGATCTCAGGGTGAGCTAACGCTTCTAGCTTGGACTGGATCTTCTTCTATAAGTCTTGATGCCTTGACTTCCGGCATGGACTAGTTTCTTATGTATTTTTAGCTTCTTAGACATCTTAGATAGTTTAGCTTAGTAATTTGATCATAGATGTTCTTGTGATGATGACTTCCAGATTTTGGGAATATTAATAATAGTTTTGAGTTGTTTTATTAATGAGTTTAAGTCTTCCGCATTTCCTTGTTTGATATTGTATTAAAATGTTAAAGGTTAGATTGGTTGGTTCGCTCACATAGGAGGGTAAATGTGGGTGCCAGTCGCGTCCCCGATTTGGGTCGTGACAGACTTGGTATCAGAGCATTAGGTTCGTTGGTCTCATCACACAAGAACAGGTCTAGTAGAGTCTTAAGGAACGGTAGGGGGACGCCTTTACTTTTCCTTGAGAGGCTATAAGACTTTAGGAAAATTCCACTCTTTCATTCTTTCTTTCGTGCTACTACTTGAGTCCAATTGGTATCTAGGTGATACAAATTGGTATCTGACCATCTTCACTCTATTTCGCAGATGGTTAGAACTAGAGCAACGACCGCACCAGCAGCACAACGGAAAGACATGAACTACTGAGCCAGCCCACTGGGGCTGTGGCTCGAGGGAGAACAGCGGCAAGAGGCCGTGGAAGAGGTCGTGGGAGGACGTCCTCTAGAGGAGAGAGGACGAGCCCCTAGCCCATCTGATACTAGGGCAGTGACTCCTCCACCGACCGAGGATGTGTAAGAGAGGGTGAGGAAGGGGAGAATGAACAAGGGAAGAATGAGGAATGCCACCCAACCTACCCCAGAGATGATCAACCAAGTACTGGCTTATCTTAGCGGGTTGTCTGATCAGGGTCAGGCACCTCCAGTGGTTTCTGCACCCAACACCTCCGGTTTCAGAGATACGACATGCGGCTACTATGGCTCCCCGCATGGATGCATCATTGGGAATAGGCACATTTCCACGTCTGACTACTGGGCCTATCATGACAAACGATCAACATTGAACTTTTTAGTAAGTTCTTGAAATTGAAACCTCCAGTCTTCAAGGTGCAGAATCTGAGGATGCTTATGATTTTCTGGTTTGATTGTCATGAGCTACTACACAAGATGGGGATAGTAAGAGGTTTTGGTGTCGAGTTCGTGAGCTATCAGTTCCAAGGGAACGCCAAAATGTGGTGGCGTTCACATGTTGAGTGTCAGCAACAGAGGCACCACCTATGACTTGGAATCATTCTCTACCCTGTTTATGGAGAAGTAATCCCAAGGACCTTGAGAGATAGAAAGAGGGATGATTTTCTGAGTCTTGAACAAGGAAGGATGACAGTAAACGCGTATGAGGCTAAATTTCGCACACTATCCAGATATGCCACCCAACTTTGTTTCAGCCACAAGAACGGATTCGCCGTTTCGTGAAGGGTTTGAGGTCAGAGTTGCGGATTTCAGCCTTAACGGTAGCGGCAACGGCAACATCTTTCCAAGAGGTGGTAGACTTTGTGATAGAGGTTGAAGGAGTGAAGCCAGATGACTTCACCACGACATCGACATCAAAGAGGTTTCGAAGGGGAGGTGAGTTTAATGGTTCCTACTCTAGAGGACAAGAACTCCGGAGGTCACTCAGTTCGACCAATACAGTCGCCACTACAGACTGTAGTTGGGGGTCCACCTCAGAACGGTCAACACTACCCCGAGAGACCTATATGCCCGATTCCAGAGAGTGCTATGGATGTGGGGAGATTGGACATATTAGGAGGAATTGTCCAAAACAGAGTTACAGAGCCCCACTAGCTAGAGGTAGGGGTGGTCATGGTAGAGGCCGTTTTTCTGGAGGACGTGGTGGTCGAGGTAATGGTGGTCACCAAAACGGCAGAGGTGATGGGCAAAACGGAGCCACTACTACACAACATGGTAGGGCAACGGACAGACGAATGATAGGGCCCATTGTTATGCTTTCCCTGGGAGGTCTGTGAAGCGGAGGCGTCTGATGCTGTTATCACAGGTAATCTCTTGGTTTGTGATTGCATGCATCTGTATATTTTGACCCTGGCTCCACGTTTTCATATGTATCTTCCTCATTTGCTAACGGTCTAATTTACATTGTGAATTACTTGACATGCCTATTCGTGTTTCTACTCCGGTGGGTGAGTCTGTGATAGTCGAAAAAGTGTATAGGTCTTGTTTGGTGAATTTTGTGGGGAGCAAAAACACTTATGTAGATTTGGTTATTTTAGAAATGGGTGATTTTGATGTAATTCTGGGTATGACTTGGCTTTCTCCGAATTTTGCGATTTTGGATTGTAATGCTAAAACGGTGACATTAGCCAAGCCTGGGACAGATCCGTTAGTGTGGGAGGGTGACTACACTTCCAGTCCGGTGCGTATTATCTCCTTTATTCGTGCTCAGAAGATGGTTAGTAAGGGTTGTCTAGCTTTCTTGGCACATCTTAAGGATGACACTACCAAGTACCTTCGATTGAGTCAGTTTCGGTAGTCCGTGAATTTTTAGATGTGTTCCCTGCAGATCTTCCTGGTATGCCACCGGATAGGTATATTGACTTCTGTATCGATCTTGAACCGGGTACTCGCCCCATTTCTATACCCCCTTATAGAATGGCTCCCGCAGAGTTAAGAGAGTTAAAGGCTCAACTTCAAGAATTGTTGAGTAAAGGCTTCATTAGACCAAGTGCATCTCCTTGGGGTGCTCCGGTGCTATTTGTGAAGAAGAAGGATGGGAGTTTCCGAATGTGCATAGATTACCGACAGTTGAACAAAGTAACTGTTAAGAACAAGTACCCCATTCCTCGCATTGATGACTTGTTCGATCAGTTACAAGGTGCTTGTGTCTTCTCAAAATTGACTTGAGGTCCGGTTATCACCAATTGAAAATACGAGCAACGGATGTGCCAAAGACTGCTTTTCGAACTAGGTATGGGCATTATGAATTTGTGGTAATGTCGTTTGGTCTTACTAACGCCCCTGCTGCCTTCATGAGCTTGATGAACGGGATTTTCAAGCCATACTTGGACCTCTTTGTGATTGTGTTTATTGATGATATACTAATATACTCCGAAGTAAGAAGGAACATGAGAAGCATTTGAGAATGGTGTTAGAGTTGTTGAGAAAGAAAAAGCTTTATGCGAAATTCTCCAAGTGTGAGTTTTGGCTAGATTCCTGTCCTTCTTGGGGCACGTGGTTTCTAAGGATGGGGTGATGGTGGATCCATCCAAGATTGAGACAGTGAAGAATTGGGTAAGACCTACAAACGTGTCAGAAATAAGGAGTTTTGTGGGTTTTTTAGCTAGCTACTACCGCCGATTCGTCAAGGGATTCTCTTCTATTGCTTCCCAATTGACGAACTTGACTAAGCAGAATGTTCCATTTATATGGTCAGATGAGTGTGAGGGAAGCTTCCAGAAGCTTAAGACGTTGTTGACTACCGCGCCTATCCTCACCTTGCCGGTAGAGGGTAAAAACTTCATTGTTTATTGTGATGCATCCTATTCTGGGTTGGGTGCAGTGCTAATGCAAGATAAGAATGTGATTGCTTATGCTTCAAGGAAATTAAAGGTGCATGAACGTAACTATCCGACCCATGATTTGGAGTTGGCTGCGGTAGTATTTGCACTAAAGCAATGGAGACACTACTTGTATGGGGTTAAGTGTGAAGTCTACACGGACCATCGTAGCCTACAGTATGTATTCACTCAGAAAGACTTGAACTTGAGACAGAGGAGATGGATGGAACTACTGAAGGACTACGACATCACTATCTTGTATCATCCGGGAAAAGCGAATGTTGTGGCAGATGCTTTGAGTAGAAAGGCCGGAAGCATGGGAAGTCTAGCTCATTTGCAAGCTTCTAGACGCCCATTGGCTAGAGAAGTGCAGGTTTTGGCTAATGACCTTATGAGGTTAGAAATAAACGAGAAGGGAGGATTGTTAGCTTGTGTAGAGGCAAAATCCTCTTTTCTTGACCAGATTAAGGGGAAACAGTTTGATGATGAGAAACTAAGGCGAATTCGAGATAAAGTGTTGCAAGGAGAGGCTAAGGAAGCAATAATCGATGGGGAAGGTGTTTTGAGGATTAAGGGAAGAGTATGTGTACCCCGCATCGATGATTTGATCACCACCATTCTTACAGAAGCTCATAGTTCCGGATATTCTATACATCCTGGTGCAACCAAGATGTACCGCGACCTAAAGCAACACTTCTGGTGGAGTAGAATGAAGCGAGATATTGTTGAGTTTGTGGCCAAATGTCCAAATTGTCAACAAGTAAAGTATGAACACCAGAGGCCCGGAGGAATACTTCAGAGAATGCCCATTCCTGAATGGAAGTGGGAGAGAATCGCGATGGACTTCGTGGTTGGTCTTCCCAAGACATTGAGTAAGTATGACTCTATTTGGGTGATTGTTGACAGGTTAACTAAGTCCGCTCATTTCATTCCGGTCAAGGTGACCTACAATGCAGAGAAGTTGGCCAAAATCTACATCTCAGAGATCGTTCGGTTGCATGGAGTTCCACTCTCCATCATATCGGATAGAGGTACGCAGTTTACCTCTAAGTTTTGGAGGACATTACATGCAGAATTAGGTACTAGGTTGGACCTTAGTACGGCGTTTCACCCTCAGACTGATGGTCAGTCTGAGCGAACGATTCAAGTGTTGGAGGATATGCTTCGTGCGTGTGTGATAGAGTTTGGTGGCCATTGGGATAGCTTCTTACCGTTGGCAGAGTTTTCATACAATAATATCTATCACTCCAGTATCGACATGGCTCCATTTGAAGCATTGTATGGGAGGAGGTGTAGATCTCCCATTGGTTGGTTTGATGCCTTTGAAGTTAGACCTTGGGGGACTGATCTGTTGAGAGATTCTATGGAGAAGGTAAAAGCTATTCAAGAAAAGCTTTTGGCGGCTCAAAGTAGACAAAAGGAGTATGCAGACCGAAAGGTTAGAGACTTGGAGTTCATGGAAGGTGAACAAGTCCTGTTGAAGGTTTCACCCATGAAAGGGGTGATGCGGTTCGAAAAAGGGGTAAGTTAAGTCCAAGGTATATTGGACCATTTGAAGTGCTTAAGAGAATAGGGGAGGTGGCTTATGAATTAGCCTTGCCCCCAGGGCTGTCCGGAGTGCATCCGGTGTTTCATGTATCCATGTTGAAGAGATACCACGGAGATGGAAACTACATTATCCGTTGGGATTCAGTTCTGTTGGATGAGAACTTGACTTATGAAGAGGAACCGTTTGCTATATTAGATAGAGAAGTTCGCAAGCTGAGGTCGAGAGAGATTGCATCCATCAAAGTGCAATGGAAGAATCGACCGGTTGAAGAGGCTACTTGGGAGAAGGAGGCAGATATGCAAGAAAAATACCCACATCTGTTTGCAGATTCAGGTACTCCTTTTCGCCATTGTTTTTCTTCTTTGATCGTTCGGGGACGTACGATGGGTAAATTGGTATCTATTGTAACGACCTGTTTAGTCGTTTGAGCAGCAGATTGTAATACGGGGAAAACTGGCTTAGACGACGTGTGTCCCGACGGACCGTCGTGGTCACGACGGCCCGTCGAGGAGGTGTCGTCCCATGACACTTGGAATTCTTCAAATTGGATATTAAAATCGACTCTCTGTAAATTGTGACGGACCTGCAGGACGTGCCGTCACAGCCACGACGGACCGTCGTGAGCCCCCGTTGCAAAACACTTCAACTTTTGAGAATTTGGTGCAAGAAACGAGTTTCTGACCGTCATGACGGAGGTGCAGGACGGACCGTCACAGGGGTGACGGGCCGTCACAGACCACCTGGAATTTGGGAGGTGGCGACGGCCACAGTGACGGACCATCGCAGGCACGACGACCCGTCACAGGCTGCGCAATCCCAGGCAGTTTAGGATTTCTCCACACGTTTTAAGGGTCGTTTGGACTATTCTTTCCTTAATTATAAAGATTGAGGGTTAACATTAATAAGTCTAATTACTTAGGGGTTAAAGGGGTAACCTTAAGTTAATTAGTGGGGTTTATTGTCCTTTTTCACACTTAATTATATGATTAATTAGGGTAAAAGAAAGAGGGTTTGAAGATAAGAAAACAAAGAGAAAGAACAGAAAGGGATAGAGAGATCGATCGAGAGGCTGAGGAGAATAACAAAGCTTGGGAATTTCTTGTTGATTTCAATTCTTCGGTGGAGGTAGGTTATGGTTTATATTACGATATTCGTAGTGAACTCTTAATAGTGAATAATATGTGTTGATGATATTGTAAACCTGTCTATATGCTTAATTGTATGCTTGCATGAATATGATTATGTGATTTTGATAAAACAAGCATGATCAAAACCATTGAATCCCAAATCTTGAAAGAAACTTTAATCTATGATATTAATGATGATGCCTTGGTATAAAAGAAGGCTTGAAGAATTAAAGTAATAGGATTGATGATGCCTTGGTATAGAGAAGGCTTGATGAACGGATAGAATGAATTTAGTGGATCGGAGTGTCACGTTCCGACACATAGTATTAGTGGATCGGAGTGTCACGTTCCGACACATAGTATTAGTGGATCGGAGTGTCACGTTCCGACACATAGTATTAGTGGATCGGAGTGTCACGTTCCGACACATAGTATTAGTGGGACGGGTGTCACGAACCGACACGTAGATATAGGGGATCGGAGTGTCACGTACCGACACATATAGGGGATCGGAGTGTCACGTTCCGACACATATAGGGGATCGGAGTGTCACGTTCCGACACATAGTGGTAGGGGATCGGAGTGTCACGTACCGACACAAGAGGAAGAAAGATAATGAATCTTGAAAGATGTTAATATACTCAACATAATGAACTTAATTCCCAAATGAGTATGGTATTGAGGCTTGAGCCCTCATGGATGAATTTGATGGTATTATTGACGATTATAATACTTGTTGTTGCTACATGTTGAGTTTATAGTTGATTTATAATATTACTTGATATATATTATCTTCTATTTCGAGTTGGCCGATGATATCTACTCAGTACGTGTGGTTGTACTGACCCCCTACTTTTATGTTTTCCCTTTGTTATTTGTGTTATGCAGCAAACGTTCCGTCAACTTCAACACAACAGTAATTCGGGCCAGATTTCGTCATACCGGATCTCAGGGTGAGCTAACGCTTCTAGCTTGGACTGGATCTTCTTCAATAAGTCTTGATGCCTTGACTTCCGGCATGGACTAGTTTCTTACGTATTTTTAGCTTCTTAGACATTCTTAGATAGTTTAGTTTAGTAATTTGATCATAGATGTTCTTGTGATGATGACTTCCAGATTTTGGGAATATTAATAATAGTTGAGTTGTTTTATTTATGAGTTTAAGTCTTCCGCATTATTTTCTGTTGATATTATATTGAAATGTTAAGGTTTAGATGGGTTGGTTCGCTCACATAGGAGGGTAAATGTGGGTGCCAGTCGCGTCCTCGAATTGGGTCGTGACACCTCTGTTGACTATAAGTAGAGGGACTTCCTCTCATTTTTCAACCACATTTTCTAAATCTTCTACTCGTCTTCTTCTTGCATTTTTTTTTGTGATTTATTGTTGTTGAGTGAGTCCGAAGTTTAACGAAATATGAGGTACCACTATTCTGATGAAGTAAGTCGTTCTATCCTAACAGGGTATATTCCATAACCTTGAGTACTTGAGGAAAATAATTTTGATTATATAATAATAAACTTTTTTTGCTTAATATATACATTAGTATGTAATGTTCCAATATATAAAAGTTAACATGATGCAGTCTAAATTCATTTGTTTTTGTTAACAGTTTCTCTTGTAGTGTAGATATATGCTTCTGAATCTTTTTCAAAATCTAGAGAATTGTCATGATTTGTTTTTGATGCTCAAGACAAAAGAATGACTTTATTTATCAATGCTACCTATGTGATTTAGACTCTCCTGAAATTTGCTTCAAATGGTTATTATCGTATAAAGATTGTCCTTTTGTTTTACTTATTTACTATTTCTTAATATTTCAGTAATTTAGACGAAGAAAAATTCAAATGACTTGTAAAAACGCCAGTTGAAGTTTGTATTAGTTTAATTTTTATTATCTATTTGATAGTTAACTTTATGAGATGAATATTTTCATTAATGCAAATATATATTTATATTTAGGTAGGCATTTGTGTTTAAATTAAAGTATTATATATGTCACAAATGTATTATCAAGTTAATAAGATCTTCTAACTTCAAAATATATTATTTAAAAATGTCTAATTTTTTTTTTCAATTGTGAAAATATAAAATGTAATTGTTCTATTCACATGTTCATATGACATTTAAACAATTAAACATGAAATACACATGCAAAACACATGGTTAGATGACAAGAAATGGTTAGATGACAAGAAAAATACAAAAAAAAAAAAATTGTTTATAAGGTAATATTAGTGAGATAGATTAATTACATGATTGAACCTCATCAAATTGAAATAAATATGTACATTATTGTATTTAATTAATAAAGTTTTTCATTGACTATCTTCATAAGTTTGCATGAATAAGAGATATATATGATGATATACATTGAACATTCACAAAAGAATTTGCAATATTATTTTTTGCTAAGCTTATTATTCAAATCGTCGCTTAAATAAGCATATATATATATATGGATTAGACGTTTAGTCTTGAAAAAAATAATTTTCTACTTCTATTTTTTAAAAAAATAGAAATTTTTAATTTTTTTTTCTCAATAACAGAAAAATTGCAGCTGCTTCTATTTAGAAGCAATTTTACGGGTTTGCCAAACACCTATTTTTTTCAACAAAAGTATTTTTTCCCTCAAAATAAGTGTTTCTGAGCTCCCAACAACAATACCAAACATGCTCTTATTCAAGTAACTTATTTGAGAAAAGTAGTAACTTTATTGTAGAGTTTAATTATATAAAAGATGTCGAGTAAAGATGAAACAATTCACAGGATTGAAAATATCCATTTTGTCGTTCAAATTTGTATTGGAATTGGTAGAGTAGAGAACTTAAATGTAACACCTCAGAAAGTTTTGAGCTAAGATTCGAACCATTCTTTGTTGAGAGTAAGATTTTATCGAGGAATTTGAATTTTCTGAAGTGTTAAGGTCGCTAGATATATCACCTTGAGTTTCAAAAAGAACTAAAGAGAATTCCTTCAAGTCATTCCTAGGTTCTTCTAGGTTTTAGGTCAACTTCAAACGACCACAGATTTTCGCACATGATGATTTATGAGATCTATAAGATATCAAATGAAAGGCCTTGTAATCCTCTTTTCAACACCACCAAGCTTGCTAATTTTCGAGCTCGTATGTGGGAGATATACCCGTTTGAAATAGAGCAGTCTAATTAAGGAAAGTTACCCAAAAATATGAGGGATATTTTGGTCTTTTCCCTACTCAATTAGCTAAAATGAGTTTTACTAATATTTTTGGGGAAAATTTTTTTGAGTTGGTTTTCATAAATCCAAATACGCTTAGGGTTTTAGAAGAAGGTTCATTTAAGCCATTCCTAAGTTCTTTTAAGTTTTGAGTTAACTTCAAACGGCCATAACTTTTAGCAGGATGAGTTAGGAGACCCATAAGATATCAAATGAAAGATCTATGAGTTCTCTTTCTAATGCCACCGAGTTTTCTAAATTTTGAGATTGTATGAGGGAGATATTCCCATTCGAAGTTAGGATGTCCAATTAAGGAAAGCTACCCCAAAAATATGAGGGGTATTTTTGTCCTTTCCGTACCCAGTTGGATTTAAATGTTTTAGTAAGGTTTTAGGAGTCTTAACTGACTGGAATTGATTTTAGTTATTCCTAAAATCGCTTAGGGTTTTTAGAGGAGTTCAAGAAGAGAAAAGAAGAGAATAGAGGAGAAAATAGAGAAGGTTCAAGGCGTTCGTCTTGCGATTCTTCAAGGGATTTCGCCAAGGATTTTATATTAAGAGGTATGTAAGCTTCCATTGTATTGAGTTTGTTTTCCCACACGCCAATTATGTGTTTCTTTTACGAATTTTATCCATGAGATTGAGTATATTGATGATCTGGTTGAGTTCTTGAAGTTTTGTGCTTCAATTTTGATAAGGAAGTCTGTTGAGTTCTTCAGGTGAGAGTTGCGTATAAGTGTTTTTCCTAGCGGGTTTTTGGTATAGAATTCTCTATAATTAGGTTGGGTTTAAGTATCTGAAAGAGTTTGGAGGAGATCATTCAAGTTTAGACGAGGTAGGGTTGGAAAAAATTGAAGAAAAGTTCATCGGATTCATTTGGAACGTGGCTGGGGTGGCGCACCCCTGTTATGCCTGAGGAGCTGGCGCCCTGCACCTGCAATGCACCCCAGACCAGCCTCAGTAAACTGAGTGCTGGCGCGGTGCACTAGTGCTGCTCTAGGGACGTCAAATCCTTTCCACCTTTGTTCTTCGTTCCGTATTTGATCTTTCAAAACATGTCTTCGCTCTCTTAGTGATTTTTGCTATCCAAGTTACATCCAATCATCAAGAAATAGTATATATCAAGTCACGATCCTTGATTTCATAATTCGAATTCTAGGAAGAGTTAAGAGTAGAATTTAACAAAGTCTTTGAGTTAAATTGTTAATCCTTTGAGATCAACTATCGATATGAATTTTTAAAAGGGTTCCTTCAATCGCTATTGATTCTAAACACTGTAAAATACTTATAGACATTGAGAAATCATTCATAACATGAATCATAACCTTAACATAATTTAAATTCAAGGTAGACTTAGAGTCAAGTCTTGAGGTTTTTTTTTTTTGACAAAGTCCCTTTGAGTCTTCTAAAATTCCTTATAAATTGTTTCAAGACTCAAGTAAGTAAGTATGAGAATGACGTTAAGGTATTCACGAGTTTATATTATCATTTATATCCTTGGGTCGAGTCAAGTCATGCCCATAATTCCGCATGAACTCCATAAACAGAGTATCTTTGAGGGAAGTAGTATCTTCAAGTTCTATGTTCTTGAGTATTGAGTTTCTATTACTTTTTAAAACTATATTTCATAAACTATGGAATATTATATGTTATCCAAGGAGATCCTTGAGATGAGTGGGTCGTTCCATAATCCCACTTGAACCTACAAGTCAAGTATTCGTGAGATGAATAGTATCATTGAGTCATTTGAATTATGGAGTCATTGAGTTTGGAGTATTGAGTTCTATGTATGGTTATTGGAAACGTTGAATTGAGTCATTCATGTCCATGATCAGGCATGGACCCTATTTTAAGAAGTCTCTTACATAGTTTGTTTAAAGGCTTTGTAGATACTAAAATTATATTGATAATCCATATTAAATTTTGTATTAATCCATAAATTCATGATATATTGACCAAGTCAAATTACTGATTAATAAAATTGGATCAATATTTAAGTCAAAATATATGATTTAAATAAAGTCAAAATTACATTTGGGTTAGTTCATTAAGTTGACAAGACAAGCCAAACTCATATTCTTCAAGCCCAAAGACCAAAATTACTTGGACGAAAATAGCCCTAAATCCTACTCAAGCCTATATAAAGAGGTCTTCATAAGACCAACAATAAGGAAGACGAAGAAAAAAAAAGAAGAAGACACATAGAAATACATAGAGAATCCTTGCTCTTCATTGGTGACCTGCAAGTCTTCTGCATAGAGATTCGCTCCAAGTGTTGAGCTGCAAGTAAAAAGAAGTCTTCGCTTCAAAAGCTGAGCCACAAGTATTCCATCAAATCAAGAACATTATTGAAGAGAAGAATCAGGGAATTACATATCTTTTCTTAAAGATTTTATAAAGATTGTTTACTTTATGTTTACTGTATTTTAGGGACGAAGCTTTAGATGCATACAAATTGGCACGCCCAATGGGACAATCTTTACCGTACATCTCTACTCTTAAAAAAAACAATGTTGAAAAACAACGAGTTGACTTCAAAGAAGATCAACTCAAAATATGCATCAGCCTCCAAATCTAGATCTACATCCGTATCCACATCTGCATCCATATCTGGACCTGCATCCATATCCACATCTGCATCCGTAAAAATTGATGAATTAAAATTCTGCATCACTGTGGAAAACATCCATGATGTTACTGTAGGAAAGATAGGACCTATCATAAGGAAACAAGCCAAATTGCTAGTATAACATGCATCACGAGTGTTGTTCAAATCTACTATTGTCTTTGGTTTGTCTCCAAAATGTGTGAAATCTCCTGAAAATCTGCAAAAGAAGACATCGCCAAAATGGTCAAAAGGGTTCTTTCCCGATTGGTCCTATCTACATAATAAAAGCCTTTCACTTCAGCCGACAATGATGTCTTAAGCACGAGATCTACCCCACATAACATGTTTGCATTTTATGTTTTGTGAAATCAATGTTATTCTCGTTCAACTACGATGATAAGGCACATAATGGTGGTCAGAACTTCCATAATAGAAAAAAACTTGCAAATCCTACGAAAGTAGTTGAAGGCTTATCGAAGCACATCAAAGGTCAAGACGTCCAAATTACCAAGTTAACGAACATGATGGAGAATATGGAGAAAAGACAATCCATACAATTATGTGAAAATCTTCATGAAACTTAGGAGAAAAGAGAGTCGTTTGCAAAACAAGAAACAATCATCAAGGAGTTTCAAGTGTCTGCTAAAGGTCTGATTCCTATTGACAAACTGAAGGACTTTATCAAAGAGGCTATCATAGATAAATCTGAGTCCACGTCTAAGTTTTCTCTCACATATGTAGATCCGCATTCTGAAAGAATTGATAACCTACAAATGCATGTTGGATATCAACCTCTTAAGTTGCAGCAATTCGATGATAATGGAAATCCAAATAACATGTGGCACACTTTGTAGAAACTTGCAATAATGATGGAACATATGGTGATTATCTTGTTAAGCAGTTTGTTATATCTCTCACAGGAATTGATTTTGAATGGTACCTAAATCTTGAGTCTAGTTCTATCGATAGGGGAGTAGATGGAGCAACAATCCATTAAGCATTTATATAGCACACGGAGTGTGGTAAGCATGATAGGGATTGCAAACTCCTATCAAAGAAATGATGAACAAGTCATTGAGTTCATAAATTATTGGAAGAGCTTGAGTCTTAACTTCAAAGATCGCTTTAGTGAAACTTCTGGGATCAAAATATGCATTCAACGTTTGCATTGAGATCTTCGTTACATATTGCAAGACGTAAAGCCTAAAACATTTGAAGAACTAGCAACGCGTGCTCATGATATGAAACTGAGTATGACTTCAAATAGACATCAAAAGTTGTCCAACTTTGCAACTTACAAAGAAAATATGATATTGAGGGTGAGGACAAGTTTTCATTCAAAACAAAATTGAAGAGTCTATGTAAGTTGACATGGTCCTTGACATACTAGTCTAAACTTCAAGTCATAATTCTCCTTGATGTACGAGTATAAAATGCATGTCGTGAAATTCATAAAATTCAAACAATTTTTTCAAGATCCAAAACTCCTCAAATTCGAGTGAAATCTTCAAATCAAAATACTCCTAGCTATCTTATTCGAGCTAAGTCTTCATGGCATGAAATTTATCAAATTCGTGTTAAATCTTCATGTCGTAAATATCATTAAGTTCAAACTAAGTCTTCAAGTCATGCGGCTTCTCAAAATTGAGAAAAAATCTTCAAGTTCCAAAGCTCATCAAATTCGAGCAAAATCTTCAAATCAAAATGCTCATTGGCGCACAAGTAAAATACATATGTCATGAAGATTATAAAATTCGAGCAAAGTTTTCAAGTCTAGAATATTTGCAAATTCAAGCAGAATATTCAAGTCTCAAATTTCACCAAATTTAGTTATAATCTTCAAGCCAAAATGCTCATTGACATATGAGCATAAAATGGATGTCATAAATTTCATTGAATTTGAGAAAAATTTTCAAGTCAAAATGCTTCTCGACGCATGATCCTAAAATGTGTGTCATAATGCTTCTTGACGCACGAGTCTAAAATGCATGTGATGAAGATCATCAAATTCGTGTTAAGTCTTAATTTTTGAAGCTCTTGAAATTTGAGCTAAGTTTTCAAATAAAAATGCTCTCAAAACCTTCAAGTAAGAATAACTCCATGAAAATGACTTGAATCTTCAAGTCTTTACTTTTATCCCTTATGAAATAAATCTATACGATCCAAAAAAAAACCCCCAATAGGTTGAAAACCTTGGAATAAGTGGCCTAGAATTTTTTAGAAATAAAACTCACAATGTTTTTCATTGATATGTAAAGTAAATACATTTTATTACTTCAAAATTGCAAGAGTTTTAATACATTAAAAGAAAGGATGAAAAAAATGGACATATCATCCCATATAAAAGGTCTAAGTATAAAAAGAATCAAACATCAAGAAGTGGTTTGTCAACTCGTCTTTGTTGTCTTTATGAAGTTCACACTACCTTTTCATCAAATATCATTGCTTCAAATATTTTTATGAATCGATGCAACTGTAAGTGAGCCTTTATCTTTGGCGTGGGGGCATATTCTGAAGTTTGATATGTGAAGTTGATCATGTGACAAGTAGTTGTTCTCCAGTATTAGGACATACTATACCAAAATATCTTGCTCGCAAAAGTTAAAACTATAAAGGAGGAGACATAAATTTTGATTCGTCCAAGCTTCAAATTAAAGAAAGATGCACTAAGTGTTATTCTTGCCAAAACCACCATTGTAGAAGAAGATACACTAAGTGTGGTTCGTCATTGAAGTCGCAACTGCAAAAGAAGAGGCATCAAGTGTGATTTGTCATTTAAGTTGCAACTTCAAAAGAAGAGGCATCAAGTGTAGTACGTTGTCAAAGTTGCATCTCCGTAAAAAGATATTTATTGTGTGGTTCTTCATCAAAGCCACTACTCCAAATTAAGATGATCCATGCTGGAATTGTAGAAGAATATGTACTAAGTGTGGTTCATCTACAAATCCGCAGTTGTAAAAGAAGAGGCACCAAGTGTGGTTCGTCATCAAAGTTGAAACTACAAAATAAGAGACATCAAGTGTGGTTCATATTCGAAGCCTGAACTGCAAAAAAGGATATTTCATGTGTGTCTCATCAAATCCACAACTCTTAAAGATGATGATAAATATATGATTCTTCATCAAAGACGTTATTGCAAAAGAAGGTGTACTAAGTATGGTTCGTCGCTAAAGCCGCAACTGCAGAAGGACACAAAGTGTGATTCGTCATCAAAGTTGAAACTACAAAAGTAGATGCATCATGTGTTGTCGCAAATGAAAAATAAAATTAATCAAGTGTAGCTCATATTCAAAACCACAATTACAAAAGAAGATGCACGAAGTGTGGTTCATTTCCACCAAAGATACAATCACTAAAATATTATATCAAGTATGATTAATTGTGAAAATTGCAACTACAAATGAAGATTTATCAAGTGATTCCTCGTCAATTATGGATTACCCTTCATTTTTTATGGTATTATATTAAGGTTTTTTTTTGATACATCATAAGTCTACAAAAAAAGAAGAAGAAAAAATGATATGTCCTACGTTGCCAATTGCACGAAGCTTCAAATCGATATGAAAATTTTAGCATATGCTCTCGTGATCATCATGATAAATTTGTTCTTATTGAATTAAGAATTTTTTTTCTTTCTACATGTATATGATAACAAAATCGTCAATTTCTACGGAAAATCAATATGCTGCTCTTCGGCGAAGATGCAGAGAAGTAAACTCATAAATGTTGTCCAAAGTTAATTTGATTTCTACCTTTAAGAAAATCAATTTGGTCAATCCACATGAATATTGAATTTGATTTTTGGATATATTGTAGAAGTAAGAGTCTATTTTCTAAAGAATGAAGTCTCTCTCCATTTGAGCACTCCTACATCAAGATACAAACATTTTGGTGAGACTCCACAAATCTGTAAAATAATAATGACAGAATTGAAGACCAACTTCAAAAATTAATTCTTGTCAATCCATCAAGATTTATAGCTTGAATTTTGGATATGTTTTGTACTGTGATGTCTAGCTTCTATAGAATGAAGTCAATTTTTCATTCACAGTCTTCTACATAAAGATAGAGACTGCATATAACTATAAAAATGACAGATTTGATAAAAAACTTAAATAGTCATTTTTTAAAATCAATTTATATGGGTTTTGATTTTTCATTCTGGATATGTTGTAGCCCTTTTAGTCTAGTTTCTAAAACATCAAAAGATTATGATTTTGACATTTCTACAACAAGTTATAAATTTTTTACCGCGGGCGTACTGTGCTGAAAAAAAATGATGAATATTGAGTTTGGTATTCCTCAAGTTGAAAATAAATCATTGTAAAAATATGTGTATTTATAGAAATCAAAAGTACATAAATTGTGTTACTACAAATTATAGAAAAACCAAATTCAAAATAAAATTATGGTAATTTTCCTAGGAACCAAATTATGGTAAGTTTCTATAAGAATCAAGTTATGGGAAATACTATTGGAATCAAGTTATGGGAAATTTCCATTGGAATAAACTATGTGATGTTTTCGAAGATTCCAAAAATAATATATTTCACGAATTGTTCAAGCCTTGTCTTTAAAGGTTTGACAAGTTGGACA